>PVIU01014610.1:0-51283 GCA_004026605.1 Ondatra zibethicus | reverse complement strand
ACACACACACACACACTGGAACACACACACACACACACACTGGACCAGGCTGCCTGAGAACACTTTCCAGGTCAGATGGCTAGCTGCCTCTTCCCTTTAACTAAATAAAGGACACTATCTTCAAAGGACAAGGAGGCGAACCCATCTGGTTTCCCTGATGGCAGTGGGTAGGCAAGTTTCAGCTAAGTCCCAAACCTTAGCCATGTGGACAGCCAGCACATACCTCCCCAGGATCTACATCTGGCTGCCAAATGTATCTTACTCTGGCCACCCACGTACCCTGCATCCAATAGCAGCCATCTTCCCATTCTCCTGGCTACACAAAGAGAGCAATTGCCACAAGCAGGGCCATTGTTCCTTTGGCATGGGCATCAAAAGCCCAAGCCAGCTCCCCTTTATCTGTCAGCTGCTATTTACAGGGAAAAGGGAAGAAAAGAAGCAAACCAATGGGTTCCTTGGAAGGAATAGTCTGTGAACGTGGGAGGTTTGCCAGAGCCCTTAGTTAACGCGACTCCTTTAAATTTTTTTTCTGACTTTCATAGGTCATTCTTTTATTTTATTTTATTTTATTGATTCTTATTGAGCTCTACATTTTTCTCTGCTCCCCTCCCTGCCTCTCCTCTCCCCTTCAACCCTCTTTCAAGGTCTCCATGCTCCCAATTTACTCAGGAGATCTTGTCTTTTTCTACCTCCCATGTAGATTAGATCTATATATGTCTCTCTTAGGGTCCTCATTGTTGTCTAGGTTCTCTGGGATTGTGATTTGTAGGCTGATTTTCTTTGCTTTATGTTTAAAAACCACTTATGAGAGAGTACATGTGATAATTGTCTTTCTGGATCTGGGTTACCTCACTCAAAATGATGTTTTCTAGCTCCATCCATTTTCCTGCAAAATTCAAGATGTCGTTATTTTTTTCTGCTGTGTAGTACTCCATTATATAAATGTACTACATTTTCCTTATCCATTCTTCAATTGAGGGGCATTTAGGTTATTTCCAGGTTCTGGTTATGAAAAACAATGCTGCTATGAACATAATTAAGCACATGTCCTTGTGGCACAATTGAGCATTCTTTGGATATATACCCAAAAGCGGTATTACTGAATCTTGATTTCCTAATTTTCTGAGAAATCACCACACTGACATCCAAAGGGGCTGTACCAGCTTGCACTCCCACCAGCAATGCACAACCCCACAACCTCTCCAGCATAAGTTGTCATCAGTGTTTTTGATCTTGGTCATTCTTACAGGTGTAAGATGGAATCTCATACTTAATGCAACTCCTTTAAAATTTTTTAGAAAAATATTTATTTTAAAGTGTGTGAGTGTGTGTGCGTGTGTGTGTGCGTGCATGCATGTACCCTGAGTCCAGAGGTGTCAGAGCCTCTGGAGCTAAGTTAAAGGTGAGCGTGAGCTAGCTGGCATGGGTGCTAGCATCTATACTCGGGTCCTCTGAAAGAGCTGTATGAACACTTAACCTCTGAGCCATCTCTCCAACCATGACGTGCTTCCAATAACAGTTTGTAATGCTGCTTACCATGGTGAACTCTACAACCAATTCCAGAATATCATGGCGCCTGCTTCTACTGGGAGTCTTTTTCTCATATAGAGCTGTTAGAGATTGACTTGTTTCTGCTTGCCCATGTAGATTAAAGTTTTTGGGGTAGGGTGGGGAGCAGGTTATTCCTTTGACCTTAACTTTTTCTCTCTGCAGACTCATTAAAACTACTTCATCTTATCTTCAGGCATTCTCAAAAACCTCTTTTGCAAAGTCCCAGGCATGTTTCTCCTAACCCCAGATGTATCTCATGCTACTAATAGGGCTATACTCTCAAAACTTTCATGGCTGATAGAGAAATAACTTGGCAGTCAAGAGCCCTTACTGCTCTTACGGTGACCCAAGTTCAGTTTATAGTTTCCACTTAGGGTGGCTCAGAACTATCTGTAACTAGTTACAAGGATCCAACATTCTCTTCTGGCCTCTGTGGACACACACACACACGCATGCACGCACAAATGCATGCACACACACATGCATGCTTGTGTAAGTAAAATGTTTAATTTAAAAGTAAAAAAAAAAAAAGAACCCTTTCAAGCGTCAGGCAGATGTGGTGGCACATGTTGTTAAACCCAGAACTCTAGAGGTTAAAGGAAGAAGATCATGAGTTCCAAGCCAGCCTGGGCTGCATAGAGAGATCATGCTTCAAACCAAACCAAACCAAACCAACCAACCCCCATTAAACACTATAGACCTCTGCACCTAGTAACATTATTATGCTTGGAGTTGCCCAGGTTGTTCTATGGAAAGCTGGTTTCTTCTACTTTCATGCCTGTGTGGTGTAAATATGCTAAAATCCATCAACCCATTTGTCAGGGGTTTCACTGTAACCTAGTAAGCATTCTTAAGCAGGAGTGCTTTACCACTGACTTTAAAACATGTGAATGTGTATGTGTGTTCATGTGGGTAATGTAACCTTGAGACAGGGTAGCTTGCTGATCCTGAGCTAGACTGGAGGTCTGCAAACCCCAGAAATGGGGTTACAGGTACACAGATAGCCATGCCCTTGCTCTTTATGTAGATGCTGGGGTTTTGAACTCAGGTCCTTGTGCTTGCAAAGCAAGTGCTTTTACCCATTGAGCCATATCCTGAGGCCCACTGCTGTTTTTTTTAGGATTGCTGGTGGAACATAGTAACAAAAACAGGTGAATTTTCATCTGTTTCTAAGACGACACTTTCAGGAATTATTTCTATGGTTTATTCCTTTTGGTCTTTATTTTTAAAAGTTTATTATTATGTATCAATTATACATAATAATGGGTTTCATTACAACATTTCCACACATGTGTATGATTATTTTGATCATATTCATCCCCATTAATTACCCTGTCATGTCCTTCTCCCACTCCTGCTGATTCTCTTCCTCTTCCTAACTCGTCACCCTTCCATTTTCATGGGGATTTTTTTAAAGTGCATTAGTTGTATCTGCTTTCTTGTGTGTGTGTGTATGTGTGTGTCCAAGCGACTTTTTACTGAAGTTGCTTGCAGGAGCATGGGTGAGGTGTTATTAGAGGAACATGGATAACTTACCAGGGGATACAATGCTGAAGAAAGGGTCTATCTGCCTATTTCTTTGGTTTTTCAAGAAAGGATTTCTCTGTGCAGCCTTGAGTGTCCTAGAACTCACTCTGCAGACCAGGCTAACAAGATATTCGCCTGCCTCTGCCTTCTGAGTGCTGGGATTAAAGGCATGCACCACCACATCCAGGTTAGCCTATTTCTTTTTAAGATTTCTTTTAGTGGGGCTGGAGAGATAGATCAGCCATTAAATGTTAGGCTCACAACCAAAAAAAAAAAAAAAAAAAAAAGGAAGATTTTGTGTGTGTGTGTGTGTGTGTGTGAGCAAGCATGCACACAGAGGTCAAAGGACAACTTTGAAAAAGTGGGGTCTGTCTTGTTTTTGCCACTGCACTGTGTATTTGAGCTTCTGGCTGATTACTTTTGTCTCTTAAAGCTCTAGCTTCGGCAGCTAGTTGTGAGAGCTGAACTCGCATGCACTGAGAGAGCAGCAAGTATTATTACCTGCCGAGGCATCTCTTCAGCCCTCTCCCATCATTTTCATGTCTATTTCCTGGTGTGATCCTGATATATCCTCCAGCATGTTTCTTGGTCTCAGCTTCATGATATTCTTGACTTTTTGTATCTTTTCTCTCTTTTTCGAACCAGGTCTAGTTTCCCTTGGCTGTTGGATTATACAGTTTCCATCCCTTCTAGTGGAGAAAACAACAAAACAAAACAGCAGAACCCTCAGAAAGTCTTCCACAAGATCTGTTCTTATAGATTAGATTCTCTTGACAAGCATTTCTGCTGAAGGTCCTAGAGCTTTAAGAAGAAAGGAGAAGAAATGTAGGGCCAGGAATATGTCACTCGGTCAAGTGTTTGCATTGCTACTGTAAGGGCAGAGTCTGAACCCCCGGCAGGTGTGGCGGATTCTTGGGATTGCCAGCCAGCCTAGTTTAAAGGGTGAACCACAGACCAGTGAGAGATCTTGACACAGAAATTAAGGTGGCGCTTGCAAGGTAGTTCAGTGGGAAATTGTGGTAGCTTGAATGTAATTGGCCCCATAATCTCACAGGGAGGGGCACTATTAGGAGGTGTGGCTTTGTTGGAAGAAGTGTGTCTCTGTGGAGGTGGGCTTTGAGGTTTCCTTCCTATTGCCCAGTGTCTTTGTTGATTTCCTAATGCCCATAAGATGTAGGATTCTCAGCTCCTTCTCCAGCACCTTGTCTGCCTGCATGCCACCACGTCCCACCATGATTACACTGGACTGAACCTCTGCACTGTAAGCTGCCACTCCAGTTAAATGTTTTATAAGAGTTGCCATGGTCATGGTGTCTTTTCACAGTAATTGGAACTCTAACTAAGACAGTAAAATGCTTGCTGTGCAAGCCTGGTGACTTAAGTTTGACTCCCTGAACCCATGTAAAGGGAAGGAGAGAACTGACTCCATATGTCCATGACATGTGTGCCCTTTCACATTTTGTGTGTGTTTATGTGTACATGCATATTCATACATACACTTAAACAAAACCGTGCAGAACAGGAAGCAAAATGAACAGTTCTTCCTGAGGTTGACTTCTGGTTTTCACACTCATGTGCACCACCACACTGATACACCCCCTAGATACACACCCATTCTCATATACCAGGGAGAGAGAGAGAGTCAGACAGACAGACGGACAGACAAACAGAGAAAGAGGTAGACAGATAGACAGACAGACAGACAGATAGACAGATACATAGATAGACAGGCAGACAAATGATAGAAGAGGCTAGAGTTTTCTGTGACTCTGTCCCACCCCACATAGGCGTTGATACAGAGAAAGTGCTCATCAGCGATTGAACAGTTTCCTGAAGAGAAGAAGGCAGGCATTAAAATGGAATTTGATAGATGGAGTATAGGCCCGGGCTTACATAAGATCCTCCTAACAATACAAGTAGGTTGTCTCTCACAGGACAGACATTGACTGAAACACGATGGCTCTGAGCTGAGGTATTTTAGGGAGCATACTAAATTTGATGTTTCCCTTCACCTGACCGTCCTCCTGAAGAATATTCAGTGCTCTCCCTACCCCCTCACACACACTCAGAGAATACACCAGCACTTCTGTTTCTGAAGAGATTCAGCGATGATCTATTTTAGGTGCTGCTAAGCAATTTAAATAGGAGGCTACCGAGTTGTCTTTCCTTTTTCTACTTTTTTTCCTTTTTCCTTTTTTTGGGAGGGGGGGAAGACAGGACCTCATGAAGCCTATCCTGGCCTTGAACTTGCTATATCGTCAAGGATGGCCTTGAATTCCTTAACCTCCCACCTATATCTCTTAAGTGCTGGACTATAGGTATATGGCACCATGTCAGGTTTGTGTGGTGCATGGGATGAAGCTTGGACCTTCATGTATGTCAGACAAGCATTCTACTAATTATGTCTCATCCCCAGACCCTGATAGCCATTTTCTATCTTCTTACCCTGTCTCTCTCTGGAATTGTATTCCTTATTAGGGTCTAATAATTTCTTAAATTTCATTTTGGAACCCAAGGCAGCCTGGAAGTTGCTAGGTAGCCCATGACGACCTTAAACTCTTCAATTACCCGCCTCAACTGCCCAAATCCTGGGATCATTCATAGATGTACATAACCATGTCTGGCTAAGAATCTACTTCTCGGATTTAGGATTCTTACAGCTGCCCATCATTTCTAGAGTTACATAGTTTGGTAGAGATATAATGTGAACCCTAGTGTAATCTAAACTTTCTGGGAGCTATGTGACTTGTTAGCATCCATAACATTTGAGTGTGAATGGAGATGGGCTGTTGTATGAAGGAAAACTAAAATTCCCAGGGGCAGTAGCTTTTGACTTTGATGAAAATATCAAGCTCACGTCACAAAGGTGATCGTTCCTTATTTCATAAAGATAGCCCTGAGACAGGAGACAGATGGCTTGGCCTTAACACATCAATTACAGGAGCGTGTGACCTGGGGTAGATCACTTGGGTCCCAAACAGACCTTTCATTAGTCAATAGTGCCTGCTGGGAGCTAAGCAGAGGGAAGGATTCCAAGGCTCAGTCTGAGCTTCTTGGCAAAGTACCTTGGTTGACTAGTCATGTCTGCCCTGGCCACTGCTAGGAGGATTGAACTGAACATTCTGATTTGTTCTTAGGCACAGTTTTCTTCTTATTCAAAGGGATATAAAAATAACAACTCTGTCAGACTAACTGGGACACTGTGAAACTCAAATGGAGGAGGCTGAGAAAATACTTTTAAAAATCTAGCAACATGCCAGGCGGTGATGGCACAGACGTTTAATCCCAGCATTTGGGAGGCAGAGGCAGGTGGATCTCTGAGTTTGAGGCCAGCCTGGTCTACAAACTGAGTTCTAGGAGAATCAGGGCTACACAAAGAAACCCTATCTTTAAAAACAACAAAACAAAGAAAAATAGAACAACATACTAAGGTATAGTTTCTTTGTTGGCTTGTGGATGGATGAATGAACAGATGTGAACATGTGTGTATGCATATGTGCCTAATTGAGTTTACGTTTTTCTATTTGTTTTTAATTTTAATTTAAACTTGTTCTAGTAAACCTTAATTTTTCAACTTAACACAGTCTAGAGTCATATAAGAGATACCTCAGTTGAAGAATTGCATGCATGCCTGTGAGGAATTGCCTTGATTAATAATTGATGTATTAGGGCACAGGCTACTTTGGATGGCACCATTCTCTGAAAAGGTGGTCCTGGGCTGTACAAAAAAGCTACGCAAAAGCTGGCAGTGGTGGCGCACACCTTTAATCCCAGCACTTGGGAGGCAGAGGCAGGTGGATCTCTGAGAGTTTGAGGCCAGCCTGGTCTACAGAGTGAGTTCTAGAACAGCAAAGGTTATACACAGAAACCCTGACTCAAAAACACAAAATCCAATTTCCTTTTGAATTTTTTTTTTGAGGGGGCGATTACAAGGGCAGGGCAGATGCAAGAGGACAGGGAGATAAGTGGGATTGGAATTCATGAGAAATCCATAAAGAATCAATAAAAGTAAAAAAAAAAAAAGCTAGCTAAACACACGAGCCTTGGAGATAACCAGTAAGCAGCTTTCCTCTATAGTTTCTGCTTCAAGTTTCCTGTCTTAAATTCCTGCCCAAATTTCCTTCAGTGATGAACAATGACCTGGAAGTGTAAACCAAATACATCCTTTCCTCCCCTAAGTTGCATTTGGTCAGAGTATTTCATCATAGCAGCATAAAGAAAGCCTGGGAAAATCTTAAATACATTTATTTGTATTTTATGTACTGTGTGTGCGTGTTTCTGTGCCTACCTCTGTGTGAGTACATGCATGTATGGAAGCCTGAGAACACTACCCTTTGAGGTAGGGTAGGGTCTCTCATTAGACCAAGAACTACTGAATTAGGTTAAGCTGGCTTCAACGATTCTCCTGTCTCCACTTCCCACAGCACTGGGATTACAAGGATGTACTACCACACCAGGCATCTTGGCGTGTGATCTGGAGACTGAACTCAGGTCCTGGTGCTTAAAAGTCAAATATTTTACCAACAGAACTACCTCCCAGCCACTTATTTATTTATTTATTTATTTATTTACTTACTTACTTACTTACTGTTAATTATTTATTGTCAGAGTCTAGCTGTGTGAATCAGGAGGATCCAGAAAGTGTGATCTCAGGTCCTCACGCTTGCAAGTCAAGCACTCTTCTAACTTAGCCACCTCCCAAGCCCCATTGGCCCTCCCCATCTTCAATAGACCTCTTGTGGTCTCACCAGATGGACTTCCTGACTCTACCTGGGTGTCTTTCGCCGCTTCTCCCTTCCCCGCAAAGGCTCAGCCCACCGCAGAGAATCTGCCATTATTGATTCAGGAAAAGGCTTTGATTCTGCACGCCAGAAGCTGTTCCTCATGAAACTATGACAACTTGGTATTAGCTGCAAATCAATGAACTTTTTAAAGGCAGTTGAAGCAACAAAACTGGCCCCGCTGCTAAACCTCGATAAGCCCACCCTGGAACAGCCAGACCTTTATCTTAACAGCCATGTGATCTCTGCTTTGACAGCCCCTTAGCTGCATTGATAAGGGTTATACATCTTAGAAGGAGCTCTTACCCACTCGGGAAACATTTCTAAAGTGGATGCAGGAGAGAAAAGGGAGTCTCTTTGAAGAGGAGGCTGGGATAGACGGTCAGCGTTCTCAAAGAAACCCGTTCTCAGCCTTCCTCCCTTTCATACCAGTTGTACTTCAGGGACAGAACAGAAAATGGGAACGTGTCAAGGAAGAGTTTAAGCTGTGATGGAGTGCTCTTGGCATGATTCCCTGGAGAGCGCATTCAGGTCTTCATTCTACGAAGTCGTTCTGTGGGGCCAGCTTCCTTTGCTTTGCCGAGGAGGAGGAGGACAAGGAGGAGGATGAGGAGGTTAAAATCTCTCTCTCTCTCTCTCTCTCTCTCTCTCTCTCTCTCTCTCTCTCTCTCTGTGTGTGTGTGTGTTTGTGTGCTGGTGCATGTGTGTCACAGGATGTGTATGGTCAGAACAACATCAAGTGTCAGTTCTCACCCCCCTTCTTGTTGAGGCAGCAGCAGTGTTTTTGGTTCCTTGATGTGTAGCCTCAGGGAGTCTCCTGCCTCTGCCCCACATCTCACTGTAGAAACGCTCTGTTTAGACTTGTGCTTCTGCTTCCCACTTTGGTGTGATTTGTGTGGTTCCAAGACTCAGGAACAAAGTTCCCATGCTTGCATTGGCAATGTTTTATCTGCTGAGTCATCTCTACAACCCTCTTGCATACTCTTAAAAAAAACTGTATTACTTATTTATGTATGTGTATGTGTGAACGCACACACACACGTGCACACATTAGATGATAACTTACAGGAGTTGGTTCTCTTTTTACCATGTAGGTCCTGGGGATTGACTCAAGTAGTCATTCTTGGCAGCAAGCACCTTTACCTGCTAAATCATCTCACATGCCTGTGCTTAGCTTTCATTGATAAAAGTATATAACTGGATCACTTAGGTATCTGCAGTTGGCCTACATAGTTATGACCCTTCATTTACATAGGTCATTTTTTATCTGGCTATAGATGAGTTTGGTATAACTTGTAATAGCAAGAAGGACAGCTGTCCTGACAACATCCTTGAATCCAAGGATGGAGATCCTTGGACTGATACTGATCATCTTATACATGATCAACTAGCCTGCTGGATCTTAGTTTCCTCTTCTTCTTCTTCTTCTTCTTCTTCTTCTTCTTCTTCTTCTTCTTCTTCTTCTTCTTCTTCTTCTTCTCCTTCTCCTTCTCCTTCTCCTTCTCCTCCTCCTCCTCCTCCTCCTCCTCCTCCTCCTCCTTCTCCTCCTCCTTCTCTTCCTCCTTCTCCTCCTCCTCTTCCTCCTTCTTCTACATCATCATTGTTTTGGAGACAGGGTCTCATTTAACCAAGGCTAACATAAGATGACATTGAACGTCTTGATCCTCCTGCTTGTACTTCCCTAGTGCTGGGGTTAGAGGTATGCACAGCCAAGCCTGCTTTATGTAGTACTGGGGATGGAGCCCAGGGCCCTGTGAGTGTTAAGTAAGCACTTGATCAACTGAGCTGCAGTCCCAACCTCCTTGGTAACTGCTTGCTAAGTTGATCCTCTGCTTCTTCAGAGAATCATGACTTCCTTTTATTTTCTTTCTGTGCCACTCTCCCCTTGCCCCTTGTTTCTTCCCTTCTCCCTCCCCATGTCTTCCCTGTCCTCCTCTTCCTGTCCTCCTTATCCTGGATTGCACTGCACCCCGTTTCCCATCTTCTCTTCTCTCCTTTCACCCGGGCTGTTGCTGTGGTAACCAGCTCTGTGGCAGGTGAAACCGGAGAACCCTTGGCTCAGCTGGCCTCCTAACTTTCACTTTCTGTCCTGGGCTTCTCTGGGGTCACAACTTTGGGATGCCTTCAAAACCTCTGCCACTCAGGCACAAGCCTCTTGAAAGAGAGCTGTGTGTTGACATCTCAGGGCTCAAACTTTGTCAGTGTGGAAAGGGGATGAGTACGGTGTTATTCATGGATCTTCCTTTTAGCCAGCTTTCCTGTGGCAACTCTTTGTCGTCTTCCTCCTTCTCCACTACTCCTTTTCTTCTTCCTCCTCCTTTTTCTCTTCCTCCTCTGCCCTCCCCTGCCACTTTGTGTCAGGGTCTCACTGTGCAGCCCAGGCTGGCCTCAAAGTCTTGATCCTTCTCTCTCCACCTACTGAGTGCCTGGATCACGGGTGTGCACTGCGGCAATACACAGCTCACACCTCACTCTTTATGTGTTGATAGATTTTAACTTCTTTGCTTAAATCTTCCTCTCAGCTTTTCCAGCCTCCCTGGCATTAGTAGGTGGAGAAGGGGAGGTATTGCACACACACATTAAATCTTGGTTTTGTCATTTATGAATGCATTTATTTTAAATGCTTGAAAGCAGGTTATGTACACACAATATTTGATGTCATGCTTTTTATTCTTAATATTGTGTAATATACATTTTTCCATTCCATTAAAAAATTTTCACCATGAACATTTAAAAAACATCAGCTTGTAACATGAGGGGCTGCTTATCGGGGTTTCTGTCCTGCCCGGTTCCCACAGCCAGTAACCCCCAAAGAAATTTCTGTGTAATTACACAGAGATCTATATTAATTATAAACTGATTGGCCCATTACCTCAGGCTTCTTATTAGCTCTTGTAGCTTATATTAACCCATTATTCTTATCTATGTTAGCCACGTGGCTCAGTCAGTACCTTTTTCAGTGGGGCAGGTCACATCCTGCTTCTTTGGTGGTCTGGGTAGGACTGCGAAAGTACTTCCTTCTTCCCAGAATACTGTTCTCATTGCCTTACCTCTACTCCCTGTCTGGTTTTCCCGCCTATGTTTCCTGCCTGGCTAATGGCCAATCAGCGTTTATTTAAATCATGATTGACAGAATACAGACAATTCTCCCGCACCACCAGCTGATTAGTCCATTTACCTACCTAACTCTCTCTCTCTCTCTTTGTGTGTGTGTGGTGTATGCTGTGTGTGGGTGCATGTACCTATATGTATGCATGAGGGGCCCAGCAGAACATATCTGGAGCTCTGTTCTCTCACTTTCCACTTCATCCCTGAATCTAGAACTAGGTTTGTGTCCAAGCAAGCCCTGATGACCCTTTGTCTATGTGCCCCCATGGTGCTGGGATTATAGGTGTGTGTATAACTAGCCCTGGCTCTTTACACGGATGCTGAGGATTTGAAACTCAGTTCTTCCAGCTTGTGCAGCTATGCTCCTCCCCACTGAGCTGTGTCACCAACCCTCCCCTTGTTATTTTGATGACAGGCACTTCATGTGGGCCCCCTGCTGGTCTCCAGTGCGTGCCTGAAAAGCCCCTTCTGAAGCCTCTTTGGAAGAACATAGCCTCCTGATAAGCCTACCAGGGCAAGCTAGCTAAAAATCTCACCCCCGAAAGACAGAGTGTGTTATGTTGATGGATGGAGCTCCGCTGTGCTGTCCACTTGAACACTGACAGATTCCCACCCAAATCAATCATTTCTTTTTGGCATAGTTGGATTTGAGCTGCTCTGTTTGACAGCCATTAGCCAACAGTTGAACTGGGGCTTAAGGTGTTTCATGTTGTGAAGTGTCCCCTACAGTGAACTCATCCATCTTTCTATTAATGCTGGTAGGAGGGCAGTCATCTCACGCATCTAAATGTAGCCTCGTTGGTAGAGTGCTCACCTAGCATGCACAACGCCCTGGGTTCAATCCCCATCATGATATAAACTGGCCATTGTGGTACATACCTGTAATCACAGTTCTTGGGAAGTGGAGGCAGGAGAATTGCAAGTTCAAGTCCATCTTCAGCTACATAACGACTTTGGAGTCACGCTGGGCTACAGGAGAGCCTATCTTAAATAAGTAGATCAGAATTAATTTGCCTCACATGGAAAAGTCAAGATGTGGCAGGGCTCAGAAAGCCCTGCTTCATTCTGTTTAAAAATGGAATTTTTATCACGCTTAAGATCCTTCCTAGCCTCCCTGGTTCTGCCGGGGTGGAAGGATTCTGGTTTTTAGGTGGATGTAATCATCTGTGTTCTTGTAAGATGGCGAGCAAGACAGTCTTAGTGCACAGAATCAAAGGCCGATGGTGGACTGTAAGGCATATAAGGTCTTATTAGCAAGTAACTGCTGAAGGAAATGCCTCACACCCAACCAAGCGGAGTGTAAGCTTGTACTTGTGTGTAAATGGCACTTGTAGCTGTATAGCTCTTTAGAGGAGATGCTTGCATGAGAGGATCAGGGCCCTGGCTCCATGAGAAACAGGACGATGGACAAATCTGAGACCAAATCCAATACGTTAATGAGTCTGTAATCTTTGAGGGATGACAAGAAGTTCTTTATTTATAGCAGCTCAATTTATTATGATTATTGATACATATATGTATAAAGTAATGTATTTCACTGTGATATCAACATGCATATTATATACATTATATATATGTCTGTGTATATATTATATATATAATCTCCATGTAGCTATCACAGTGAAATACATTACTTTGTATCTAATATATATATACACAGATATATTTATATATGTTATGATACACATACACCACACACACACACACACACACACACACACACACACACACACACACACACACACACGTCATAGTTTGATCAAATCCTGCTCCTCTTCTGTCTTCTTTTTGTCTCTATTCCTTCCCTAATGGTCCCTGTTCTATTCAGTAATCTTTTTTTGGTGGTAGTGGTGTTTTGGGGTACAGAGTCTGACTGTGTACCCCAGGCTGACCTGGAGCTTAAGATCCTCCTATCTCAACCTGCTGCGTGCTGGAATTACAGGCACACACAGCCATTCCTAGCTATCAAGTTCTTTTCTGTTTATGAGACAGGGTCTCATTTGCTTCAGATTCTCTATGTAGCAAAGGACAACCGTGAGCTTCTGACCCTCCTGCCTTTTCCTCCCTAGGGCTGAGACTACAGATGTGTGCCACCATGTCCAGGTCACATGTTGCTGAGGGTATAACCCTGGGCTTTTTGCATACTAGGGAACACTCTCCCAACTGAGTTACATTTTATGCTGCAAAGGAAATAAGCTCCACTCTGTGTTCTACCTAAGGTCTCTATGATTTGAAGAACTGCTTTGTGTAGCATTTCAGTAAAGGTTGGGGATTTGTCTTACAGATAATGACATGTGCTGTAAGGCATTTCCTATACCTTAGAGGATTTGGAAGGGATTTCTGAAACCTGGAGAGACTATCTTTGTGCTATAAAAACTCAGTAGACCAACTGTCTGAGTTGGCAGTAGTCATTGTTTTAAAATTCCTCACAGAAGTCATGTGACAGGGAGATCTGCTACTAAACTCATTGATCCCAAGTCTACTTCAATAAAAAGTCAAATGTGGGGGACAGAGAGTTGGCTCTATGGGCAAATGCACTTGCTGATAAGCCTGGTAACCCTTGGGACCCATATGGTGGAAGGTGAGAACTGATTCCTTCAAGTTGTCCTGGGCCCTCCACATCACCACCCTCCACCCCCACCCCTGCCAAATAAATAAGAAATAATTTAAAAAACCAATATTTACCAAAAGAAATTTTAGCTTTCTGTGTGTTCGTTTATGATGCTATCTGCATACACATCCTTGGTATTGAAATGAAAAGGCCAGGTGACCATTCTCACTGCTCGGATGTGTTGATGAATAGGGTTATGTCGCATCTGCCACTAATGGAATGGTTGTGATTCTTTTTTCTTTGAATTACTTTCAATTCTTTGGGCCCCAGATGTTTGTGAAAACTTAAAACTTCAAAACTATATTTTGAAGGCAGAGTATTAACATCATATGCTACCATACCTATTTTATGGGCTGCTGGGATCAGACCCAAGAGTTTGCATATGCTAGGCAAGTGCCCTCCCAACTGAGCCTCATCCACAATCCATAGGTAGCTCGTTTTATTGGTAAACTTTAATGGAAGGATGGGTTATGCATGCATAAGCTGGGGGCAGAAGGTGGGAGATTCCAGGAATGGGTTGAGATGATTTTTTTAGAATAGGGTCTACTTGTTTTTCTGCCCTTATATGGAATTTCAGGATGTATCATGGCATCAAATGCATGATGGAAGCAGCCAAATTTGCAAGGCTAATGACATAATGTCACCATGATACTGAAGCAAAGGATAGTCAGCTGCCATCTTGGCCAACCATGTTGATCTCAGTTGGTTTTGGGTGGTGTTTACTGTTTGAATATGATGTCTTGTGTCCTGATGGAATCAACCGTTTCCTCCCTTTTCTTCCTTTCTTTGCTTTGGGGGGAAGGGGTAGACAAGGTTTCGTGTAACCAGATTGGCTTTACACTTGCTAAGTAGGCAAGGTGTCTTAGATACTTTTCTACTGCTGTGTTAAATACTGTGACCAAGGCAACTTAGAAAGGGTTTGCTTGGGGCTTATGATTTCAGAAGGTTAGAGTCCATGATCATCACGGTGGGGAGTATGGCAACAGGTAGTTAGGCATGGTGTTGAAGCAGTAGCTGAGAGCTCACATCTTGAGGCATAACTACCAGGCTAGTGAGAGACTAGGAACAATGAGAGTCTTTTGAAACATAGAAGCCCACCCCAATGACACACCTCCTCCAGCGAGGCCACACCTCCTATTCCTTCACAAACAGTTCCACCAGTTGGGGATCAAGTGTTTGAATATATGAGCCTTTGAGGTCCATTCTCAGTCAAACCACCATACCAAGGATGACTTTGAAGTCCTGACCCTCCTGCCTCCGCCTCCTGAGTGTTGGAATGGTAACCACATCCAACCTCATCCCCACACATGGCTTGTAATTCCCTTTTGCTTATTTACTTCTTAAAGGTCCCTAGAATATGGAGTTCTCAGGATTGGAAGATGAAGCTCTCTCATTGCCTTTTAAGAAATGTATTCCCTAAAGGAAATGTATGTTATTGATCTGGCTAACTATGAATCAGATTATATTGAGAACACCACTTAGCTAACTTTCAGGGAATTGGAAATAGTTCAATAATTCCCCAGCAGACTACAATGTGGTTGCACAAGTTCAAGTCAATAAATGCAAAGAAGGGGTTGGACCAAGGGTTCAGTGGTTAGGAATGCCTACTGCTCTGGCAAAGAACTCTTTTGGTTCCCAGCACACTCATCGGGTATTCACTGTAGTCTGGCTCCAGGGCCCAAACACCCTCTTCTGACCTCTGCAGGTTCTGCATTCATATGTATACACACACACACACTCATGCACTCACACATACTTATGCACACACACACACACACAATTAAAGTAAATGCAAGCCAGATTAAATTCGTATTTTAATATGTTTTATTTTGTGTGTGTTTGTGACAGTGAGAGGGAGTCAGAGAGAGAGAGAGAGAGAGAGAGAGAGAGAGAGAGAGAGAGAGAGAGAGAGGGACAGATGGACAGCATGCCTGTGAAGATCAGAAGACAATTTGGGGAATCAGTTTTCTTCTCCCTCCACGTGGGTTCTAGCGACTGAACTCAGATGATGGAACACAGCAGCAAAGACTTTTCCCTCTGTGCCATCTCACCAGCCCTAAATAAACGTAGTTTTAAAGACTGTGTTCTACTTTCATTTCTGTTGCTGTGACAAAACACTCCACCAGAATGCAACTTAGGGGAGAAAGGGTCTACTTTAGCTCCCAGTGCCAGGTTGCCATCCATTATTTGGGGGAACTACAGGCAGTGGATATGTGAAGCAGCTGGTCACATGCACAGTCGAGAGCAGAGGGAAATCAGTGCATCGTGCCCACTTGCCTCCTTGTGCGCGTGCAACTCCTGCACTTTCGTTGAGTACAGGGTCCCTTTCCTAGCTAGGTGCTGCCCACCATTTGACTTCATTAAAGCAGTCCCCCCGCAGACATTCCCACAGGTCAACCCAATGAAAACAAGTCCTCCCCGAGACTCTCTTCTCAGGCTTAGGTTGTGCCAAGTTGCCAATTCAAATACCCAAAGTGTTCTAGTTGTTACCCAAAGCTAGCGCCTTTATCGTGTGGTTTATGCTCTGGGGTCTTGTGTGAAGACAATTTGAGTTATCTTAAAAGATCTCTGTGAATGCATGTGGGAGTATGCGTGTGGATGAACATGCGTGCGTATGAGTTTGGGTGCAAGAGAGAACATATGGAAGGCAGAGGATAATTCAGCTCAAGGATGGAGTCATGCACTATTTTCTGAGACAGGGTCACTCCCTAGGCCCTGGAGTTGTCTGAGTAGGCCAGTCTGATTGGCCAGTGATTCCCTAGGGACCCTCCTGTGTCCATCTCTCCTATGCTAGGATAACAAGTACATCCTGCCATACCAGTGAGGCTTTTAAAACATGGGTTCTGAAGGTCAAATCTGGATTCCCCACGCTTGCAAGGTGAGTGTTTTGCTGACTGAGCTATCTCCCCAGTCCTTGGCCTAGAAGATCTTGAAGAACATTTTGCCATCTGACTCACCCCAGCCCTGCGGTACAGGGGCCATCATAGAAGAGGGGGCAGAAAGATTGTTTGGGGATGACTAAAGAGAAACAGTGCCTTCTGGACATTATAGGACGGTTGCACTCATAACCTCAGTGAGGCTGTGGTTGCCCGCAGAAGACCTGGGCAAGGTTAAGCCTGTGGATATTCTAGTAGAAGGTGGGAAGGGGGTTCATTAAACCCTACCCCTAACTGAGGAGCTGTGGACAGTTGATGGCTCCTGGGGATGGAGAGTCAGTTTTCTTTAAGTGGATGGCCCGTACCCAGGAGTATATTTGGGCAGCACAAACTGGAGTTGATTGGTTATTTAAAAAAAATAAGAGAGAGCAAATCTGGGGCAGCAAGAAGGTGGGGTGGAACTAGACAAAGTAAGGGGGAGGAGTTGGAGTTAGGGTGAATATTTCTCTCCCTACATAAACACATGGGGGAGAAAAGTCACTCTTTTTAGGAAGAACATATTCTTCTTTTTGTGTCAGTGGGAAAATGAGGCTTTGTAGTTGAGTCTTCCTCAAATAAATCAGTGTGTTGAGTTGTAAATCCTTTTATTTCTATGTGATTGTTGCTCCCCAGCATGGATTTAGCCATCGCTGGGATATGGAGTTGGCTCTTAAGGTTCTGCTCTTTGTTAGAAAGGGAACGGTGTGAAACCAGATTTTGCACTGTATGGTTTCTGTGGCTTGTATTAATGTAGACAACACAGTCACCATATAAAGAGGAAAAATCACCAGTGGAAGATAAAGCTAAAATACTAGTTGTGCTCCAATCACATTCCAGTCCTGCGATAAATTGCATGAAGCCAATAAAGCAACACTAACTGAAGATATTTGGCACAAACCAAAACTGACAGGGGAGCCATTACGCTGTCTGCTGCAGGGGCGTGCCTCCCTGTACTGAAGGTAGTAAACTATCTGGGAATAACTTTCACTTGCTGCATATTCCAACTGAAAGTCCTTTCTAGTGTTCCTCCCTCCCTCCGCTCCTCCCCTCTTCCTCCACCTCCACCACTTCTTCCTCTGTCTCCTCTTCCTCCTTGTTTTGTATTATTTGTTTGTTTTTGATACAGGGTCTCTCTGTGTAGCCCTGGCTGCCCTGGAGCTTGTTCTGTAGATGAGGCTGGCTTGAACTGAGAGATCTGCCTGCCTCTGCCTCCCCAGCATGTGTCGCCATGACCTGCCTCATCCTCCTCTTCTAAGGAGGTAAGAAGAGAATTCCATGTATCCATAAGTCATGTCTCATTGAATGTGCCTCTGATCTCTGGGAACCCATAACTCACCAGAACCATTATGCTGTTCTAAACTTAGTTTTGATATTTTGGGTTATTTTCCCCTTTAAATTTACTCTTGGCCAATGGATTGGAACTGGATTGATCCCTGAGCCCCAACGTTTACCAGACATATCCAGTCTTTCCTTACTAGGATTTTGTTCCATACAGGCACAAAAGTGAACTTTTCTTATCAGTAAGGAAGCCCAAAGAAGGAATACCTGTTGGGATTTTAGATGTGAACTGGTGTGTGTGTGTGTGTGTGTGTGTGTGTGTGTGTGTGTTGGACATGCTAGGCACATACTCTACTATCCAACCATACCCAAAAACCCTCACTGGGGGGTTCTAGGCAGGTGCTCCACTTCTGAGTCATCCCCAACCCCCTCACCAAGGAGATTCTAGACAGGGGCCTACTACTGACCCAGACTTCTCCAGACCTCGCTAGGGTGTTTTGGGCAAGCCCTCTGCCACTTATTCATGTCCCCAGTCCCTGGGGAAATCTAGGCAGGTGTTATACCCCTGAGCTTTGACCCCAGTTCTTTGTTAAGTACTTACCTAGGAAGATAGAGCTTTTGAGATGATGGGTGATTCACCCAGGTGTACTGTACTTTTCTATGTTAATAGATCTTTTACCTTCAAAAGAATGTTCCCTTGAGCCTGCAGCCCAGAAAGCAATCGCGCCTTTAAAAGGATAAGAATTTTAAAAATTAGATAAAAATCTACTCAATGGATTACCATAGCAATATCCAGGGAGCCATACAAAGTGTGCACTGTTGTTTCTTGATTAAGGCAATGGCGGGGTCATGATTATTCTCTTTCTTAAGTAACATGTGTATTTTTATTTTTAATTGGCAGGTAATAATTGTAGCGTATTTATGAGGCACAGTTAGGGATATTTTCTAGAAATAATGACAGCAGAAGAAAAACGATGTGTCCCTGGGACGTATGTAAGCCCCGTAGAGCAGACAGAATGAACCTGCCATTGCTTTAATCCAGTTACATTTTGACTGCTCAGCTCATTAGCAGAGCTGTTCGCATTCAATAACAGAGCTGCGTTTTGTGCCTTGTTTGGAAGGCAGTGTTCTCACACGCTGCTCGTGGGAATATAAATCAGAACATGCTTAATTTCTGGAGGACATTTTGGCAGTATTCATTGAAAGCCTTAAAAATAAGCATGTAATTTACTTGTAGGGATTGATTCTGGGAAGATAATCATGATTTGGGTAAATATGTTTGTTAAAGATGCATTGTTTGTAGTAGTAAGAAACCTTGAGACTGCCTTTAAATGTGTGTGTGTGCGCGCACACACACGCACACACACACACACACACACACACTTGCACACCTGTTTGCTGGTGGGGGGAGGGCATGCCATGATGTGCATCATCATATGTGGGAATCAGTTCTCTCCTTCTACCACATGGGCTCTAGGGTTCAAACTCAGGTCATCAGGTTGGTGGCAAGCGCCCTTACCCATTTGAGCAATCTCACATGCTCCGAAACTGCCTTACTGCCTCAGAACTGGGGAGTGAGTATGCTTTAATACAAGGCAAAGGGGAACACTGTATGTGTGGGGGTTATGATACTGCTATGGGAAAATGTAGATGAAATGCATTTTCTAAACAAACAGGTTAAAAATAGTAAGATCAGGGCTGGGGAAAGTGGGGATCAGTGGGGAAAGTGTTTACCATGCAAGCTTGAGGATCCGAGTTCAAATCCCCAGAAACCACATAAAGCCAGGCATGGTAGTATGTCTTGTAATCCCAGTATTCCTAAAGTGAGATGGTAGGTGGAGACAGCAGGATTCCCGGGAGCTCACAGGCCAGTTAGCCTTGCATACACAGCAGAGAGGGATCTCACAGGCCCACTAGCTTTGCACACATAGAAGAGCACAAGAGATTCTGTCTCAAACTAGGTAGAAGGTGAAAGAAGACTGACACGGAGATTTCCTCTAACTCCCACATGTGTACTGCCTGAAATCATCATACACACACATGGGAACATGCACTCACACACCATACACATGCGCACATATCATACACACACACACACAAAAATCAGTAGAAAAGAACCCTTCTCAATCAAGGTGGGAGGGAAAGACTACCCACCAAGGTTTTCCTCTGATTGCCACCTGTGTTCCGTGGCACATGCTCCTCCATTCACATACAACCAGGCATGGGCACTTCATACACACACAACTCATACACACACGCATCTCATACACACACACATACACACACACAAAGATTTTCAAAAGCAAGAACAGAATAATGCCATTTTTTTAAATCTTAAAAATGTGTGTATTTAGATAAAAGCCAGAAATTAATATATCTGACTTAAATGAGGTTGTGTCTCATGGAGGTACTGTAAGTGACTTATTTTTCTTTTTTTTACTTGTGTATATTTTCCAAGACAGATCTAATAAATATGTATTACTTTTGTAACTAGATAAAAATATGGCTCGAGAAAGCCCCTTAATGAAATTCATGTATTATAATTATCCTGATGTGAAATATTATCCTTCCCTCCATCTTTAGGCAAGGAGTGGGTTGAGGTGGCCCCATTCCCTCCTTTCCTGGTCTTTTATTTCTCTTTCCTGGCCTCAGCAGCTCCAGAATCCTTGGCTGCCTGGGGCTCTTTGGACCTAGGATCTTTTATCTCTTTCTTTGATCCCATGGGGATCACATCAGTTGTCTTTGTGGAGAAGGAGCTCAGAGGAAGGCTCAGAAGCATCTCCCGATACCCAGTTCCTATCCAAAATCTGAACCTTCTTTTCTGCTTTATTGTCTTGAGGTTTGCAGGAAGTACGAAGTATATCTTTAATGGTCTGCAAATCCCCTTTGAGTGAGACAGTCACTGAACTGTGTGAAGAGACATTCCAGGTCAAAAGCTGATGGGCTCAAGTCCATTTTCTCTCGGTAGGTGTAACTTTCTGTCCTGCAAGTGGCTCCCAAGTAACCACACAGAGGCTTAATATTAATTATAAATGCTCAAGCTTGTTATTAGCTAACTCTTACATTTTAAATTAACCCATGTTTCTTATCTATACTTTGCCACATAGCTTGGTACCTTTTCTCAGTATGGCATACCCATCTTGCTTCTCTTTAAATCTGCTAAGAACTCCTCTGACTCCACCCTTTTTCTTCCCAGCATTCCCTTAGTCTGACTCTCCCACCCAGTCTCTTTCTGCTCGGCTATAGACCAGTCAGTTATTAACCAATGTGAGTAATACACATTCATAGTGTACAGAAGGATTATTCCACAGCATCTCTCTGTCTCTTTCTGTCTGTCTCTCTTTCTCTGTCTCTGTCTCTGTGTGTGTGCGTGTGTATGTGTGTCTCTATCTGGAGGATGAAATCCAGAGCATTGCACATGCTAGGTAAGATACTGCTGAGCTACATCCTCAGCCCTTAAAGTCCAGGTTCTTTGTTTTATTTATATGTATGTGAGTGTGAGTGCAGGTGCCTACAGATGCCCAAAGGGGGCGTCAGATACCCTGGAGTTGGAATCACAGGCAGTTGGTAGTCAGTTGGTGCTGAGAATCAAACTTGGGTCCTCTGGAAGGTCAGGATGTGCCTTTTAATTGCTGTGTCAATCCTTTCAGTCCTTATCTATTTGTTTGTTTGAAACATGGTCTCTCATTGAACCTAGAAGTTGATGAGTAGGCAAGGCTGGCTGGCCAGTGAGCCCCAGAGATCCCAAATCTCCAAGAGCTAGAGTTATGAGTAGTTGTAAGCCACTAATCTAGGCACTGGGAACCTATCTCTGGTCATGGCAAGACCCTCAAGTGCTTTTAATCACTGAGCTGCTTCTCCAGGCCCTGGAGCATTTGTTTTATAAATGCTGTGATCTTTCCTACAGCATTCCTTCTGTTTGGCCTGATTCCATCATCCTCCCCCACCCCCACAAGAATGTCTGTGACATCACAGCCTGTGTGTCGCTTTCCTTTCCTTTTGGATTCTTTTCCTGTAGAAGTTAGCTTGATTTGGGAAATAACCAGGATAGCTAAATGATAAAACAATTATATTTTTATTTATTATAAGAGGAAAACTCACAAAACAGGAACGAGAAGTTTAAGCTCAGCCATCGTGCGAGTTAACCATATATAGAGAGGGCACTTTTTTCTCCCTGTCCCAGATAGCCACACCCTAATTTGGTCCCACTCTAAAAGATAATTGGTTGGCAAAGATTCCCCATCACTTCCCCCTTTTGTCTAAATAAGAGCGATCCAAACCCAATACAAAACTATATACGATAGGAGCTGATATCAAGTATAGAATTACAACCAACATAAACAATATTAAGCAAGGAACACATGATAAATGTTTTAATAGACATTCTATTCCAAAGAGTCTAAGTCTTGCATCAGAAATAGGCTCGGTTAAACCATAAGAAGGTGGTAACTATGACTATCTAATCTTCAACCCTATCAAAGGCCTGAGAAGGGAGAGTAGGCAGGAAGTGCAATCAAGCAGCTTCCAAAGTGAGCATTATATGACGGAGACAACTGGCTACCTGAGCAATCACCCAAAGTCTCAATTGCAATGTCAAAGCAACCAATTTTGGCTAAAACCTAGCATAACTGACAGACCATTTTCAGAGGCAGAAAATTTTTCAGAACTGTCTTACCCTGTCTTGGCAGGGTTTGGCAGTCCTTTTCCTTGTGTCCTGCTTATCCAGTCCGGATACAATGTACTTTATCAGTGGTTGAGGCATGGGCAGTTCCTTGCCCAAAGTCCAATTGTGCCAAGAAGAAAACAAACTCTGAGTGGAGTGGCTTCGGTGTTCAACAATCTCTCGGGAATAAATTGGTGCTGTCAGGAGCAATCATGTCTCGTGTAAACAGAACCCTAAGTTATTTAAATGCCATGCTCTACAGATCCTTAAAGTGGTTGAAGATTACCTATCTAGGCAGAATACAATCTCTATGTATCTAAAGAACCTAATTAATCTGACTATATGTATAACAAACACAAACAACTATTGACCTATAATATTTAATACCTGTACAACTTAAAGACTAAGACTTCATGTCAGAATATTAAATAATCTGTAAACAAATGTGCAGCAAATGAGGACAATGACCTCAAAATGTAAACAACGTGTAAGTATCTTGATCAGAGGTAAGAATAATATATAATGCAATACAAAAATATATCTTAAAAGTTGTATCAATATAAAAATGTCCTAAACAGAGTTAGAAACATGCATGTATACAATCTGACAGAATAACTTTGTATAGGTGTACAAATATTATAAACAGGAATAACAAATACAATTTGAACTTATATCAATATACAAAAGATATACCAATATAAATTATTCATAAATAATAGCTTACAAGTATTCACTCTATTACCCACTATTATTATTAGTGTGAATAAGTTCACACTTAATTATCTATTATACCATTCGATTTTTCCCTTTTTTTTTGAGCCTACATAGTTTCCACCCCAACCCTCTACCTTACACAATTAATAATCAACAACCCCTAAATGGTGTTCCCAACTCTGAAGACAAACTTTGTTGGGAGAGGGGACTTTGTCTTCTAGAATTGCTTCCAGCTGTCATGGAGGCAATGTTCTTTTTATAGGATTCTGTAAAAGTAAAATCATGGTTAAGTTTCAAGATTACTGTCTAGTATAGTTGCAAATGATTTCCAAGCAGTTGACAGGGCTTTTTCCAAAGTTCTTATTTGGAGTTCTGGCCAGAATGTCATGAGAAGGTGCACCATTTCAGTAGCTGGCACCCAAAAACCAGTCTTGTAGTAGCGCTATCAGCATCAAGATGTCATCTCAACCAGGTGGAGTTATTGTGGTGCCCCATCTTCTTCCTGGAAACTTCAAAGATCACTGCAGGAAAAGGATCTGTAGGAAACTCTATTGTTCATCATGGAAAACTTAAACATTATTCATATAGACATACATTCAATGAAGAATACTATATAGACAAAATAGGCATGGAGAAGGTAAAATTTTTTTCTAAAGTCTTCCTTCTGTCCCATACCAGATGGCTCCTGACATGAGACAGAAACTCTGAATGTTCCTTTTAACAACATGCTTGGATTTAGAGAAGGACAAAGCCATTGTCCAACTCCAAAGCCAGCTCTATGTATTCACACGCACACACACACACACACACACACACACACACACACAAATGTATATGTTTTGATCACCTGTCCTCATGAGTCATATTCCTTTTCTTGGTGATCTTTATTGGAGAGTTATTTTTCTTTCTGTCAGCATCCAAACATCCAGGGTCTCTTGAATTTTTGAAGATGTGTATTTTCCTGTAAAGGCAAGAGCATAACCCTGCCCCAACCCTATGTGGTTTCCTTACCACCTGTATGGTTGTCACTGTTGTGGATGAGCTGTCATTTATCTTTCTCAAGAGGTTTTTCTTTTTCAAAGCGAATCTTTATTAATTTTGATGGTATCCATAGTTTTTCTCCTCCTGTGGAAACAAGAAGAAAACCCTTTCCCCAAAATAGCATATCTCCTGGTTTCCATTGTGATGTCAACACATCCTTGAAATATACTTGTTGATTCAATTAAGAAGCTTTTTCCATTATCTACTGTTGTTGTTTCTTTCTCATTAGCGTTAAGAAAATTCAAGGTTAACAAAGCATTATGTAGTCAATTTCTGGGGTATTTTCCATCCCTTTCTGTTTGTTTAGCATATCCTTTATAGTTTGATTTGAACTTTCTGTAATTGACCTGTAGGATTATTTGGTATACCTATAATATGCTTTATATTATAATAAGCAAAAAACTGTTACATTTTCTTAGATACGTTGCTGGACTGTTGTCTGTCTGTCTTTGTGCAGGAATGTCCATGATGACCATAACTTCTAATAAATGTGTGATTACTGAGTCAGCCTTTTCCGGGCTCAAGGCAGTAGCTCTTTGAAAACCTGAATATGTGTCTATGGTATGTTACACATATTTTAATTTTCCAAATTCTGTAAAATATAACATATCCATCTGCCAGATCTTATTCCTTTGAGCACCCTTTGGAGTACTCCCTGCAAGCAACAGTGTTTGGTTATAGAAAGAGCAAACAGGACATCTCTTTATAATCTTCTTAGCTTGTTGCCATGTAATAGGAAACTCTTTCTTTAAACCTTTGCTATTGACATGATGTTGTTCATGAAATTCTGAGGCCCTCAGCACACTTCCAATCAATAATTAATCAATTTCTGCATTACCTTGTGCCAGAGGACCTGGCAGACCCATATGGGATCAGATGTGTGTTACATATACAGGACAAAGCCTACTCCTGAGTATGTCTTGCACCTGAATGAATAATGAAGTCAATTCTATATCCTCTGGTATAAATTCAGTGGTTTCAATATGCAAGACAACTCTTTCTGCATATTGTGGATCAGTAACTATATTGAGAGGTTCTTTAAAATTCCTTAGTACCATGAGAATAGCATATAATTCTGCCTCCTGGACAGAATTATAAGGGCTTTGTTCCACCTTACATAATTCTTCTGATTTGTAACTTGCCTTCCCTGATTTATTTGCATCAGTATAAAATGTACAGGCTTCAGTTATTGGTACATCATGTACAATTCAGGGAAAAATTCAAGAAGTTCTTTTTATAAGGTTAAGTCTATCACTTTTGGAATAACTGCTATTAATTTCTCCCAAAAAATTAATACAAGCTCTTTGCAATGATTCATTATCTTCTCATAACTTTTTTTATTTCATCAGTAGTAAAAGGCACTATAATCTCTGCTGGGTCTATACCTGTTAATTGATGAAGTCTCAATTTACCTTTTATAATTAATTCAGAGACTTTTTCCACATAAGTTTTTAATTTTTTACTTGGTTTATATGATAAAAAGGATCCATTTTAAGATAATATCATCCCTATGCATTAAAATTCCTGTGAGAGAAATTCTGGAAGGCAATATGACTAGAATATAATAAAGATTTGTATTCACCCTATCCACATGTGCCTCCTATAATTCCTCCTCAACAATGGTCAATTCCTTTTCTGCTTCAGCTGTTAATTCTCTGGGACTATTTAAGTCTTTGTCACCATTGAAAATTTTGTTTAAATGAATTATTAGATCAGGTGTTATCCCAACAGCTGGTTGTAGACTGGAAATGTCTCCTAACAATCTTTGAAAGTCATTAAGAGTCTGCAACCAGTCTCTCCTAATTTGTGCCTTTTGTTTTCTAATTTTCTGTAAACCTAGGTAATTAACAGAATCTCCTCTTTGAATCTTTTCAGGAGCAATTTGTAATCCCCATTTAGACAAAACTTTCTTTACCTCTTCAAACATTCTTTCTAAAGTACCTGCATTTGAATCAGATAACAAAATGTCATCATGTAATGATAGATTATAGACTTAGGAAATTTCTTATGTATTATTTCCAATGGCTGGCTGACAAAGTATTGGCACAGGATGTGGCTATTGAGCATTCCCTGTGGGAGGACAGTCCATTGATATCTTCTAGTAGGCTGAGAATTATTATAAGTAGGCACTGTGAAGGCAAATTTTTCTCTATCCTTTTCTTGTAAAGGTATAGTAAAGAAACAATCATTTAAATCAATAACTATGAGAGGCCATACCTTTGGTAATAGAGAAGGCAGAGGAATTCCAGATTGTAGAGGGCCTATAGGTTAAATAACCTTGTTGATAGCTCTAAGGTCTGTCACCATTCTCCATTTTCCAGATTTCTTTTTAACAACAAGTCCAGGAGAATTCCAAGGGCTGGTAGATTCTTCTATATGTTGAGCATCTAGTTGCTCTTGTACCAGCTGATCTAAAGCCTGAAGCTTTTCTTCAGTTAGAGGCCATTGTTTAACCCATATTGGTTTCTCAGTTAACCATTTTAAAGGCAGGGCCATCAGTAACTCTAAAGGTTTGTCAATTGCTTTGTGTTCTTGTATAGCCTGAATGGCTGGTGGCCTTTGTCTATAATATCTAATATCTGCCCCAGAAACACAAGTTTTGGGGGCTGCAGGGATGTTAATCTGGATATTCAATTGCTGCAATAGGTCACGACCCTACAAATTCACTGCAATATTTAGCTACATATGACCTCAGTCTTCCTCTCTGTCCTCTGGTCCTATGCATTCAATCCATCTTATGCTTTGTTTCACTTGGTATAGGGTTCTGGTTCCTAGGAACTGAACATCTGCTTCTTGAAGAGGCCAATTCAGATGCCAAGATTCTGGAGTAATGATACTTACATCCGCACCTGTGTCTAGTAAGCCTTCAATAAAAATGCCATTTAGATACTTAACTTTAGTCTTTGATCATCTATAGAAGTCTGTCAGAATATACATTACCTATGTCCTACTGGAGTTTTTGATTCATCCTCCACATCTATTCCATCAATCAGACCAGTATGTTTTTTTAAAATATTTATTTATTCATTATGTATACAATATCTGTCTGTGTGTAAGCCTGAAGGCCAGAAGAGGGCACCAGACCTCATTACAGATGGTTGTGAGCCACCATGTGGTTGCTGGGAATTGAACTCAGGACCTTTGGAAGAGCAGGCAATGGCTCAGCACCAAATACCCTAAGGTAGTCAAAGACTATACATGGGAACCCATATGTATGACTGATCTAAAGGAAATTAAACAAGCAATTGTATCTTATGGACTACATTCATTCTTCGTTAGGGAAATGGTCAAAATGTGGGCTTTAAGCAACAAGGCAATGCCACAAAATTGGATTCAGTTAATCTCAGCCATCCTAGAAAATAGATCTCAGCTGCTGAGCCATCTACCCAGCCCACCAGTATGTTTTTTTTTTTTACAGTAGGCACTGGATTTTTTAATTTTCCTGGTGAGACATGTTCTCCACAGTAACTGAGAACAATTGGACCACATTCATCATGGGGGCCTGTGAGAAGCCCCCTAGGAGTCTCTTGATGGTATCAGGTTGCCTTGTCTGTCTTTTGTTGACATACATTCATTGGTTCAATGTCTGCCTTTGCCATATCTCCTACATATACCTGAAGGCTGAGTCCTCCTATTCTCACCATTTCCAGAGGAGACATTATTCCTAGAAATTCCTTGTATACAATTCCTCCACAGATGTCCTATCCTACCACAATTAAAATATTTGGTATTTTGGTGTCTCCTTATACCATTGGAAATTGCTTCTCCTACCTGAGCTTCAGTACTATAGACAAGTGTCTCAACATTCATTGTATGCAAGATCCATTTCATCCATTGGTATTGATCTGACCTTTCAAGGCCCAAGGATCTTTTCACATTCTAAATTGGCATTCTCAAAAGCCAAAGATTCAATTAGTACACGTCTAACTTCTGGGTCTGTTACTCCTATTTCTACAGCCTTAGTTAATCTTTGTAAAAAGTCATTAAAGGGTTCACTCTGACCCTGTTTAACCCTAATATATGATTCAATTCTCTTTCCTAGTTCCTAAATCTAGTCCTAAGCATTTAAAGCTGCTGTGCTACATAGGGACAAGGTGTGTTCATCATAAAGAGCCTGATCCTGAGGATCAGAGTAGAGTCCCTCACCCAGAATTTGATCTTGGGAAATTTCAAGTCCTTTTGCTTTTCCCTGTTTCTCTAAAATTTTCACTTTTTCCTTCTAATAACACTTCCAAAGCAACTGAGGTCCATTTTCTAGGATGGCTGAGATTAACCAAATCCAATCTTATGGCATTGCCTTGTTGCTTAAAGCCCACATTTGACCATTTCCCTAATGAAGAATGAATGTATTCCATAAGATACAATTGCTTGTTTAATTTCCTTTAGATCAGTCATACGTATGGGTTCCCATGTATATTCTTTGACTACCTTAGGGTATTTGGTGCCAGATGCTCTTTCTGATGATATCACCAGAAAGGCAGGTAGAACTCTGGGTATACTATCCCAGAGTTTGGTATGTACTGATGAGGCTACATTTTGTCTTTGTACCTTTTGTCCCTGGTCACCAAATTCAATAAATTTCACAATATTTTCAAATCTTTTTAATACTGCTTTTTGTAAAGCCTGGATCTCCTGTCCAGTATTTTGTTCTAATGCCCCTATTGAGGATTCCAAGGTGTGAAGTCTGTCCAGTAAAGATAACGTCTCATACTTGGATGTAATTTTTATAGCATGTATATTACCTTCCTGGGGAGACAGTCTATCAGTCAATCTATCATAACCATTCAACAGAGTCTAATTAATACATTCAACAGTATGAATTCTCTCAGACAATGTCTCAGCACCCTCTGTCATTGACTGGGTTTTGTTTGTCAAATTGGTTGTATCTTTCTCCAAAGTGCTGAATTTCCCTTTTAGTTGGTCATTATCAGTCTGTAAAAACTGTATCATTTCTAAAAGTGCCTAATTCTTGTCCCTGTTATTAAACTATGTTTTTAAGGAGAAAATATGAAGTACAAAGCTAATCCCCAGAATCAAATAGAGGGATGTAGGATGGATCTCATATAAACCTTGCATAACATCATAAATGGTATAAGTAAAAACCTATTGAATTCTTGGATTGTTAAATTGTCTGTCATTTTGCCCTTTTAAATGATAAATTTATAATTTATGTTTTAAATTATTAATCTTATCTGTGGTTGAGCTGGAGTAGGTGTAATAACTATTTCCTGCCAGTAGGTGTCTCGACGCACTTGTATCCGTGTGGCCAGCTTAAATCTGATTTTAGCCTTAAATACTGAAAGATATGCTCAAATTAAAAACAATTATTCAGTGTAAATCACAGACTGTGTGCTCTGTGAAGTCCTTGACTGGTCAGCAGCCCCACGAGCACAAAGAGAGAAAGAAAGCAATGCTGAAGAGAGATACCCAGGAAGCCTGTGTTCCCCCTGAGCTTCCGCGAGCTCTGGAAAAACTGGACCCAGAAGCCAGCTGCGCAGTTGCAAATGACCAAGGTGCCTGAGGACTTGGAGTAGCTCTGAGACGTTTAATGAGAAAATATAAAGGACTGCAGCTAGCAGCTACTCAGTTCCACTGTATGGGATTCTATACCCCAATGAATGGAGCGGAGCCTGACAGTGGCTGGCTAGAGCCCCTGGAGACCTGAGCCCCAGTTGTAGAAGTTAGCTCGATTTGGAACATAACCAGGCTAGCTAAAAGATAAAACAATTATATTTTTATTTATTATAAGGGGAAAACCCATGAAATAGGAACGAGAAGTCCAAGCTCAGCTGTGCTGCCAGGGAACTACATAGAGAGAGGGCACCTAGGCCATGTGGCATTTTTCTCTGGGTCCCAGAAAGCCACACCCTAATTTGCTCCCACCTCTTAAAGATAATTGGTTGGCAAAGATTCTTCATCATTTTCCTATTTGGGACAATTAAGAAAACCTTGTTTGGGGGCTGGAGAGACGGCTCAGCAGTAAGAGCACTGGCTGCTCTTTCAGAGGACCTAAGTTCAATTCCCAGTACCACATATGGTGGCATAAAACATAAATAAATAAGTAAATGGACAGATAGATGGCTAGATAGATAGATAATTAGATATATAGATATAGATAGATGGAAGCCATGTTTTATTGCTGGAGATGTAGTTCAGTTGGCAGAGTGCTTGTCTAAGATGTGGAAGTAGCTGGGTTCCATGCCCAACACTGCAGACACTGTGGTTGTACGCGCCTGAAATTCAAGCTCTCAGGAGGTGAAAGTAGAAAGATCAGAAGTTCAAGGTCATCCTTGTCCACATCGTGAGTCTGAGGTCAGCTGGACTACACCGACCTTACTTCAAAGCATAAAATAAAATAAAAGCTGTGTTTTTCTATAAAGATAGAAAGATTACAGCTATGAGATTGACTTTCTGAAAAAAGGGGTTTTAAAATGCCAGCCACCTGGGGGAAGAAAAAGAGTTCACTCTTATTCCTCTGAAAGCCATAAATTAGTAAACAAAATTAATTCAACATTTTGGGTTTTATTATATTTTTATGTATCTATTTTATGTGTGCTTGGAGGGGTGTGTGTGTGTGTGTAGACTGCAGGATAATTTGCAGGAATCAATTCTTTCCTGCCACCATGTGGGTGCCAGGGATCAAACTCAAGTCATTAGGCTCGGCCGCAAGCAGCTTTACCTGCCGAGCCATCTCACTGGCCCCTAATTCAGTGTTTTACTACTCATAAAGTACTGTAAGGTATTACACAGTGTTAGCAGGTGATGAATGATTGTAACTAAAAACACTTCTACATTAATTCAAGAAAGATAGTACAGTACCAAATTATGAGACAGTGGGCTGGCAACATAGCTTAATGAGAGAGCACTTACCTAGCGTTTGCTCTCCGACATTGCCAGAAAGTAAAATTAAGATACACACAAAACTGCCGGGTGGTGGTGGCACACGCCTTTAATCCCAGCACTTGTGAGGCAGAGGCAGGTGGATCTCTGTGAGTTCGAGGCCAGCCTGGTCTACAAGAGCTAGTTCCAGGACAGGCTCCAAAGCCACAGAGAAACTCTGTCTCGAAAAACCAAAAAAAAAAAAAAAAGATACACACAAAACTAAGTGAGCAGATAGAGAGTGTGACTGGGGCTGTATTATTATCAATAAGAGTAAAATTGTTTTATAAAGGCTACCACCTCTTCTATTTATTTACTTTTTATTATTACATTTATTTATTTATTTATTTATTTTGTATGTGTGTGTGTATACACGCACCCATAGGCTTGTTCACACAAGCCACTACCTACCTGTGGAAGTCTGAGGACCATTTGTGGGAGTCAGTTTTCTCTTTCTCCCTCAAGGGTCCAGGGGTGTGCCCTCAGGTTGTCTGGCTTGGCAGCAAACAGCCTTAGTCTCTGAAGCACCTCTTTAGGCTCACAATGAATACAATTCGTTGGAAGACTCATCAAGTGGCAGGTATTACCTGCCATTTATCTCTGCCATAGTCATGTTGTAGGAGGCATTATCTGGGCACTTTTCCTTTTCATTGATATACATTCATTATATAAAACAATGTGTTTCATGTGCCATTTTCATATATAGTATTATATATTTTGGTCTTATTAACTTTCAACACAGTGACCCATTGTTGTTTTCGCTCCCTCCTGGTGGGCCCATTCTCCTCCTCATGTCTCCCTCTTCTACTTTCATGTCAGTATTTCATTTTCCCATATCTCTTTCCTTTTATTTCTATTATAGAATTATGCTTTTATTATGAAATAACTATTTTAGCTTTTTTGTCTTCCCTCCCTATAGACAGAACCTCGGGACCAGGCATGACTCTTTATTCATTGTTATTTCTCAAGAGCTTGGTTTGCAGGGAGTGCTCATTAAATGTTTGTGGCTTTCTGAATTGGATACATTATAGTTAATACTCAGATTAACCAGCTAATTAAATTGAACAAGTATTTATTGAGCATCAGGTATGTTCTTATAATTTTAATAGATGCTGGCTGTGGGGAATTCAAAATGAGTATCCTGTTTAACAATATCTGTGAGTTTATTGTGTTATTGAGACAATAATTCATGCTTGGTGATGGCATGTGTCTGTCACCAGGACTTTGGGGACCTGAGATAGAGGGAAGTAGTAGTTTGACATTCTCTTTTCTTTTTCTCTGTGTTTTGTGTGTGTGTGTACATGTGTGTGTATGTGTATATGTTTGTGCATATTTATATGTGTGTAAATGCTCATGCACATGTGTACACATGGAGGCCGAATGTTGATGTCAGGAATCATCCACCATTCTTTCCCCCACCTTATGCCCTGATTCATGGTTTCTCAGTCAAACCCTGAGCTCACAGATATGTCTAGTCTCAATAGCCAGCTTGCTCTAGGGATTCCTTTTCTGTGTTATCACAAGTTGGAATTACAGACCCGTTGTCTTGCCTACCCAGCAATTGGTGGGTTCTGGGGATTAAAACTCCAGACTGAGCCTTCATTCCAGGCCTAGTTTTGCATTTTGTACAGGAAAAAAAAATCAGTAATCTAGAGTTTGGGTTAGTAGTTTGTATTATCTATTTTTCTCATTCCTTTGTCAAAATATCTGACAAAAGCAACTTAAGCAAGAGAGGGTTTACTCACAGTTCTAGGGTCTAGTATGTCACAGTGGAGAAGATATGGTGGCAGGAGCGTAAGGTGGCTGGTCACGTCACATCCACAGTCAGGAAGCAGAGAGAGATGAGATGGTGCTCAGCTCGCTTTCTCTTCTTTCTTCAGCCCAGGACCCCGGCATGTAGAGTAGTGTCATCCTCATTCAGGATGGGTCTTCCCACCTCAACTAACCCATCTAGAACTTCCCCAGACAAGCCAAGAAGTTTGTCTCCTAGATGACTCTAGATCTTGTCATGTTGACAATCAATAGTCATCATCACATATTTTAATAAAAGAATTATCCTCAACCAAGCTTTGTGGTACCTGATTCTGGGGAGATTAAGGCAAGAAGTTCACAAGTTTAAGGACAATGTAGATATAGTGTGACCTTGTCTCAAAATAACTAGTAATGGGCTGGCAAGATGGCTCAACAGGTAGAAGTCATTGCCATGAAATCCTGATGACCTGAGCTCAACCCCTGAAACCCTCAGAAGAAGGGCAGAGACAACTCCAAAAGTTGTCCTTTGCTGCACTAGTTCTCTCTCTCTCTCCTACGCTCCATACACACCCAACAAAATAAAATAAAAACTGAAAAATTAAATGATTAAAAAGAAGAGAGCTGGGGATGTTGCTCAGAGGTAGTTAGCTTGCCTAGCATGTATTGAGAGCATCCTTGGGTTCAATTGTTTGGCTAGATAGATAAATACATTGAAACAAGGAAAGAATTACCATGATTTGTTTATTGGTTAAAAAAATAGGAGGTCCTCTCAAAACCAACATAACTGCTTCGCCATCTCTTCTTAAGAACTGAAGGTAGAGAGCGAGAGTCGCCCAGGCTTGCTTGCTCTGCTACGTTTGTGCTGGCAAAGCCGGCTCACGTGGGCTGCACAATGAAGTTTGTTTAGCCTGAGGTCCTGCTGTAGAACTTAGAGAACACTTGGAAATCGACAAATGACTGGAATGTCATTGTTCTTCATGCATCTTGGACTATACCTGAGTTTAATGCAAGTCTAATGAATTGAGGAGAATATCAAGATAGCTTCACAATGACATGACGATTTGCTGTAGTTTGAATATAAAGTGCTAGGCTATGTGTGGTGATTTGACGAAGAAAGGCCCCATAGGTTTATGTATTTGAATTTAGTCCTCAGAGAGTGGAGCTATTTAGGATTAGGAGGTGTGGCTTTGTACAAGTAGGTGTGGCCTTGTTGAGGAAGCAAGTCACTTGGGGTGACTTTTGAGGTGACAGAAGCTCAAGCCAGACCCAGTGACTCTCTCTTCCTGCTGCTTATGGATCCAGATGTAGAACTCCCAGCTACCATGTCTGCATTCATGATGCCATGTGTTCTGCCAAGCTTATAGTGGACTAAATCTCTGAAACTGTAAGCCAGCCCCAATTAGCTGCTTTCTTTTATAAGAGCTGCCATGGTCATGATGTCTCTTTACAGCAATAGAAAACTGACTAAGACAGTGTGGTTTCCTAGTTAGTATTAACCATCAGCTTGATACAGTCTAGAATCACCGGGGCATGGCAGGGGGTGGGGAGGACGGGACTTGAGGAGTAGTCTTCATCAGGTTGGCTTGTGTGATTGTCTTCACTGATGATTGATGTGTGAGGGTCCAGCTCAGTATGGGCAGCATCATCACTGAACAGTCCTGGGCTGTATAAGAAAGCTAGGTAAGTATGAGGCAGGGAATAAGCCCGCAAGGATGGGTGGTCATGCATGGTTTCTGCTTCAAGTTCCTGCTTCAGTACCTGCCCGACTTCCCTCAGTGATGGTCTATCAGCACTGGATTATCAGTAAGTGTAAGCCAAATAAACCTTTCCTTCCTATAATCTTGGTCAGAGTGTTTTAACAACAGGAAACAAACTGGAACATTTGGTATGTAAACTGTCCCCACAAGCTCATGCGTTTGAATACATTGGTTCACCAGGTTGGACTTCGGTGGTACTGTGGTTCATTCCCCCTCTGGAGTGAGCAGGCACCTGCTTTTGTCTCGCACATTATCTGCCACTGTTAAAACCAAACCAAAGCCATGGAAGCAGGGAGGGGGAACAACTGCTGAGGAAGTGATGGGAAGAGGAAGGGAATGAGAGAGTGTCAGGGGGATAGAGTGTGGCCATATTGCATTATATATACATGGAATTGCCAATGACTATATTTAATTTTTAAGATCGTGTGTATGTGTATGTGTGTGTGTGTGTGTGTGTGTGTGTAGCCATGAGCACATGTGAGTGCAGATACCCATGGAGTCCAGAAATGGCTGTCAGCTGCCCTGAAGCTGGAGTTACAGGTGACTGAACTGCCTGGTGTGGGTGCTGGGAACTGAACTTGGGTTCTCTACAAGAGCGTCACATGCTCATAGTCACTGAACCATCTCTTCAGCCCTAGAGAATAAACTTACTTAAGAAAAGGGTGTTATTGATACCCAAGTGCTGTGTTATTGGAAACAATTACATTGTCCAAATCCAGCTTTGTGCTGACAAACCCAACTCATTCTGAACACAGCTCACAAATCAATAAACTAATTATCTAAAGTCCCATGTCAGGATCTGAATGCTACCCTGATTTAATACTATACAACATAGTTCTATGCTACTTTCTTACCCATGTTCTGCCAGTTCAGAGAACACATAGCTGCTTGTGAGGTCGTGACATTCATGCTACAGTATCTTGATTTCTCCTGGTGCAGTGTACGGACAATGGACAACAAAGTACAAAGGAAGAAAATACTTAAAAATATCATGTCATCTTATTTTTTTGTGTGCACGCACCTCTGTCTTTGTACAGGTGTGTACATGCCTTAGTTCCTTTTCTATTGCCATGACAAAACATCATGACCAAGGCGACTTATAAAAGAAAACAGTTAAATTGGAGTTCACAGTTCCAGAGGGTTAGAGTCATCATGGTGGGGAGCATGGCTGCAGGCAGACAGGCATGGTTCTGGCGCAAGGGCTGAGAGCTTACATCTGACCCATAAACACAAGGCAGAGAGAGAGAGAGAGAAATAGAGACAGAGACACAGAGAAAGCCAGAGTCAGATACACACACAAACACACAGAGAGAAACAGAGCTAAAGAGACCGAGAGAGAAATAGAGAAACACAGAGAGAGACAGAGGCAGAGAGAGAGACATACACACACAGAGAAAAATAGAGACAGAGAGACAGAGAATGCCAACTGGGAATGTGTGGGTGCTTGAAACTTCAAAGCCCACTCCCAGTGGCACACCTCTTCCCACAAGACCCCATCTGTAATAATCTGTCCTGTTCCTTTAAGAGACAAGCCTCACCCACTCCCTACCCCTTTCTCTGAGGCAGGCAGATCTTCCTTCCTGCTTGCAGCCTGAGTCCTTCCTTTTCCATCTCTCCTCCGAAGAGGCAGCTTCTGCCTCTCTCCATTCTCTCCACTTCTTCCCTTCCCCCCCCCACCTCCCCCTTCCCTTCCTTAATCCACTAAATAAATATCCAACTTCACTCTTGCATGGTATGCCTATTTGTCTCTTGCCTGCCATGTGGCTCCCTGCCTGGGACCAGCCGCCTTCGGAAACCTGTAGTGTGGTCTCGTGGCATTTGTGCCGCTGCAGCAGCCGGGGATCTGCAGCATTTTTATTTAATCCATAACAACATCTCCTAATTCTTCCCAATCAGTTCCACCAACTAGGGACAATACATTCAAATATATGAGCAGGCTTTTTTGGGGAGGGGTTCCTCATTCAAACTACCAGAGGGCATGTGAGTGCAGGTGCCCATGGAAACCAGAGGAGGTGTCAGGTCCTCCAGAGCTGGAGTTGCAGGCAGTTGTGAGCTACCACCAAAGAACCAAACTCAGAATCTCAGCTAGAGCAGTAAATGCTGATAGCTAGCTCTCTCTCTCTCTCTTTGTCTCTCTCTCTTTGTCTCTCTCTCTCTCTCTCTCTCTCTCTCTCTCTCTCTCTCTCCAGCCCAGGAAAACACTTCTTGGTGACTCTCGCATCCTCTTTTGGTTTCTCATAGAAAGTTCGCTCCTTCAAAATCTTCTCTTGTCTGGAGAACATTACTTCCCAGCTAAAGTTGTCTCCGGATGGCCATACCTTTCTTTCTTTTTTTTTTTTTTTTAATATTTTTTACGGTTTATTTAACTTTATTTTATGTGCATTGGTGTGAGGGTGTCAGATTCCCCGGAACTGGATTTTCAGACAGTTGTGAGCTGCCATGTGGGTGCTGGGAATTGAACCCGTGTCCTCTGGAAGAGCAGTCAACGCTCTTAACCACTGAGCCATCTCTCCAGCCCATGGCCATACCTTTCTCCATCTGTGTTGTTTTGGTTGTGGGGCCCAGGGCAGCCTGCCACATATAATGGGGCCCAGGCCATGTGGGACCTAGGGCAACCAGGCCACACTTGGGGCCCAGGCCACACAGCTGCCTTAGTAGGCAGGGCTGGGTTCCAGGAAAAGCCGTAAGCTGACACCACTCAGGGAGGGCCAGCACCTAAAGGGAAGTACCTGACATTCCAACCAGTAGATAAGGTCATCAGACTCACCTTTTCCCCTTTGCCAAGACCCCTGGACAAATGTCAACCAATCAGCGTCCTGAACCCTGGAAATCCCCTCACCCCAACTTCTACTATAATTTAAAACCCTATCCCATGTGGGCTTGGCACTCTCTGCTCTCAACCGCTGCGATGGACAGAGGGAGAGTTCAAGATTAAGCTTGAATAAGGCTCTTTGCTTTTACATATGTGTGGACTCCATGGTGGGTTTTGGGGGGCCCCCGCGATCTGAGCATAACATTGGTGTGTGTGTGTGTGTGTGTGTGTGTGTGTGTGTTTATGGTGGTGGTGGTGGGGCTCACATGTGTGTGGATGCCAAAGGTCAAATTCTGGTTTCCCTGGTGCTTTCTACCTTGACTTTTTGAGACAGTCTCTCACTGTCCTAGAGCTTGCCAGATAGACTAGGTTGGTTGCTCATGGATCTCCAAGGATCCCCACGTAGCCCCCTCCCTAACACTGAGATTACAAGGGCACACTACCAGACTTGGCTTTTACTTGAGTTTCTGGGGAAACCCAGGACTTCACGCACGCTCAGCAGGCACTTTATCAGCTGAGTAGCATCTTTAGTTCAACCAGTCTGATCCGGAGGCTGTTGTTATTTCTTGGAGGAGGGCATCCCACAGCAATGACAACCCCATTTAGGAAAGACATTTTATAGGTTTGTTTTTATAGATAGACAACCTCGCTGCAGAGGCAGAAAGCCGCGCGTGTGTGGCTGGGATAAAAAGTCTGTGTTCTTCCTCCCGCCTCACACCCTTTTCTTCCGTGATTCCCCCTCTCTTCTCTGTACAGCTTCCATGCCACACTTTGTTTCTACAAGTAAGCCCTTCCCTCCCAGATTGAAGCAGGAGCCTCACTTCCTGACAGCCTTCTCCTTGGCGGGGATGTTTTAGTAATTATTTTACACCTGGTTTAACCCCATGGGAGTCGTTACTGTAGGGAGGTAACAATAAAACAGGCTCATTGGAATTTCCTGAAGGTAAGGCTCTCCTCTAAACAGTCTCATTGTGCTCAGCATCATAGCGGAAGCTGTTCCTTCCACGACAACTTTGATTGGCAGGGAAACCCAGACAACAAGTAGGAGCCAAGAGTTGCTTCTTTTGTCCCAGGGATTGGGCCCTGTTCCAGGCACCATTTCAGCGGGAGTGCCAAAGCTGATAAATAAATGCCCTTGGCAATCACCTTTCTCCAGTTTCCGGCCCATTCCTTGGCATTTCATAAATATTTCCACCCTTGCTACAGTTTGGCCTTACAGCCAGAGGTGGAGACTTTGCTCTCCAGGAACTCGCTAACTAGTAAGAGCTGAAGGTATGGAAGGCAACAAACAGCTTGAGATGGTTAATTCTGATTGTTAATTTGATTGGATTAAGAAGTGTCTGGGGATGGAGGCAGTGAGATGGCTGAACGGATTAAGCTGTCTGCTGCCAAGTTTGAAGACCTGAGTTCAATTCCTGTTCCCTGGGATCCACATGGTAGAAAGAGCCAATTCCTGCAAGCTGTTCTCTGATGCCAAGGTGTGTTCCATGGTATGTGAGCTTAGTTTCATGGTAATGTGCCTGCCTCATAAGCGTGGGGACCTGAGTTTGAGCTTTAGGACCTACGTGAAAAGCAGGGTGTGATGCCATGTGTTTTTAATTCTTGTGCTAGGGTAGGGGGCAGAGGCAGGTATACCCCTGGAGCTCTCTACCCTAGCCTACATAGCAAGTGAGAAACCCTGTCTTCAAAACCAAAATGAATGGCTCCTGAGGCATGATTCCTGAAGTCCTCTGGCACACACACACACACCACCTCCCACACATGCAAAATATGTACCTAGGGTATTGGTAGGTACCTCTTTGAGTGTGTCTTCGAGAGTGTTTCCATAGAAGGTTAACTGAGAAGGGACGACCTACCCTGACTGTGGCTGACATTATATCATCATGGGCTGGGGGCCCAGACTGAATTAACCTAGGTAGTTCTGTCAAGTTGGCAATGCTAACTATTACAAATGAGTAAATATTTGGGGCAATTTATGCAATTTACCAAGGAAAGTTTTCTCAAAACGACATTATAGGCATTTTGGACTGGATTTTTTTTGAGGGGGGGAAGGTATGAGTGGGTGATGTTCTGTGTACTGCAGAGTGTTTAGCAGAATCCTCTGCCTCTAGACATTACTTGGAATGATTAAAAAAAAAATCTTCGAAGTTTCTGTATCATCATGGTGGGAAGGGGCAAAGTTACTCCCATTTAAAAGCATTGCATTTGGCGATACTTAGGACATTTAAAATATTTCAGAATGTTTGTTAAGTGACATACAGAATGAGGAACTAGAAGGGGGTGGAGGATTAGTCATTTTTGTTACTATAGTTCCTTAGTGTTCTAATTTACTTTCTGTTGCAGTGACCACACCACAACCAAAAGGAACTCAGGAGGAAGGGTTTATTTCATCTTATGTTTCCAGGTCACAGTCCATCATTGAGGGAAGATAGGGCAGGAACCTGAAGCAGAAGTCATGGAGAAACACTCATTGACTCATTTTAGCTATTTTTCTTATAGATCCTAAGACCGTTTGCCAGGGGCTGGATCCTGACATATCAATCGTTAGTGAAGACACTCTCTTACAGACATGGCCGCAGGTCAGTCTGATCCAGGGAGTTCTTCAGTTGAAGGTCCCTCCTCCCAGGTGACTCTGTTGTGTTAAGTCAACAATAAAAATGAGCCAGAACTCTCTGTGCTTATCCACGTGATATACATTGTTGTCACGCATGTTAGCACATCACTGTGAGACTATGACCTCCCCCTTTGTCATCACCAAGATCCCAATATCCTAACCTAAAACAGACCAACTTTAAAAGTCTCACAATCCTTTATATCTCAGCATCTTCAAAGCCCAACGTCTCTTGTAAAAATCTAAAGTACTTCATCTGTAGGTTCTTGTAAAATCAAGTTATACACATTCTTATTTGAAAAGAAAAGAACCAGGGTGTAGGACAATCAGGTCAAAACCAAACCAAAATATAAAAACGAAAATAAAAATCCTGTAGTTCAGTGTCAAGAATCTGAGACTCATGATGTTCTAGAACCAAAAGGACTTGAATAGTTCCACTTACTTCACAGAGAAAAGGAACAAAATTTCTCCCATTTAAAAACACTGCATTCGGGTATGCTTAGGAAACCCAAAATACTTCTAGATGTTTCTTGTGTGAAATGCAAAGTGAGACAGTAGAGAGGGGGTTCCAGTGTTAGTTCATTTATTTTACAGTAATATAATTCCCAAGATGCACCAACTTTATAAAGAAGCATTTTATTTAGTTCCAGAGGTTAGAGGGCACAGTGCGAGCATCAGCTCAGCTCTGGAGAAGGCTTCGAGGAAGAATAAATGCATGGTAGAAACTAGTGTGCAGAAAGCATGTCGGGGAGGGGAACAAGCATGGGACTTGGGTCCCAGAATTCTTTTCTTTTTCTTTTTAAAGATTAAAATAAAATTACACACATACTTCTGTGTGTACTCGTGCATGTGAGTGCAATGCCTGCAGAGGCCAGAAGAGGGTATCAAATCCCCCAGAGCTGGAGTTACCATAGTTGTGAGCTGCCTGGGAGTCAAATTTGGCTCCTCTGCAAGAGCAGCATGGGCTTTTAACCGCTGAGCTATCTCCTCAGGCTGTCCACAATCCCTTTTGAGGGATTATCTCCTTATGATCCAAGGACTTCCCATGGCCCCTTTATACCACTTTCCAGTACATTGTGTACAAATCTTCCAACACAGGAACCTTGAGGGATAAATTTAATTCATCGTAGAAGGAAAGACTGATCATGCCTCTTCAGTAGAGGTGAGCTGTCTTTGCAAGATCCCATTTCTAAGTCCCAGTGTGAAATGTTCCCACAGGTTCATGTATTCAAATGCTTGGTCTCAAGTTGGTGTCTGCTGAGGTGGGTTGTGGAACCCTTAAGAGGTCAGGCCCAGCTGATGTAAGTAAGACACTGGGGAAAGGCTTTGCAGCTTGTAACCTAACCCTGCTCCCAGTCTCCTCTCCTGCTTCCTGGTCTACCTTTGTGTAACAAGTTTTGATGCAAGTTCCCACCACCGCAGGTGAAGACCCAGCGTCAATGCCTTCCTCACCATGAAGCCAATAGTTAACCAAAATAAGTTGCTTTTCTCTAGTGTGTGTGTGTGTGTGTGTGTGTGTGTGTGTGTATACAAGCATGTGGAGGCCAAAGATTGGCATAGGATACCTACCTCAATCACTATTCCCTTGATTTTTGAAACAAGTTCTCTCATTGAACTTCAAACTAGCTGATTTGGCTAGACTGGCTGGCCAGCAAGCTCCAGGAATCTGCCTATCTCTGCTTCTCCTGCTCTGGAATTATAGGTGTGCCCTGTGCCTGGCTCCTTATACAGAGGTAAAGGATCCAAACTTTGGTCCTCACGTTTGCACAACAATCACTTAGACACGTGAGGCATGACCTTTATTTTGCCCATCAGATATTCTGTCACAACAATGAGAAAAATAGATGATAGAAAAACTTAGATTCTGTATTTTTGGTGGTGGTGGAAGCATGTGTGTCAGGAGTAGATACTGGTCAGATATAGGGGGGTCTCATTTGGTTTGGGGAGAGCTGTCTGGTGGGTGGTTCATTCACCCACAGCAGCTGACCTCATTGTTCCCAGAGTCACTCAATGGCGACTCTTAGGACAGGTGTTTCTGGGGCCCAGCTGTTGACACCTTTCCCCAGTGTCTTACTTACATCAGCTGGGCCTGACCTCTTAACGGTTCCACAACCCACCTCAGCAGACACCAACTTGAGACCAAGCATTTGAATACATGAACCTGTTGGCAGGCCTCTCGGCTACTGAAAGCCCAAGGCCCACACCTCTGTACACTCTGTTCATCTCTGCAGCTACGTAAAGATTAATGATAGTCTTTTTCTGAGCTGTTCCGCTCCTGAGCTCTGTAATACACTGTTCCAATAATCCCTTTGATTTCTCTCATCAGGGAATGATGCTGCTGAGAAACATAAATACTTTTTTGCCTTTCAGAAAGAGCACACCCTTCCACATTATACACTGCAATTTAGAAATTACACTCGCATGTGCGATAATACAGTCAGGGGTGCCTATGACGGAGACTGGCACCAGAACTTCAATTGTTAAAGATTCCTGGGTATTTTGATTATGGTGTAAATTAGCTAGTATTTTCTTTTCTCCCAAGCTCATTATTGCTATTTTTATGTCTCTTATTTATGGGTAGACCATTCGAGGTACATACAGGCTCAAGGCTATAGAAAAGTCTTCTGCTTGATTTGGCATTGAAAGGTCTTAATACAGAAACAGTTTGAAATTAGTTTGTTCTAGTCAATCTCATGGCTAGGATTCCTGGCACAAATACATGGGGGGTTGCGTCTTCATTTTGTGTGTGCCTGTGCACGATTGTACATGTGTGTGAGACAGTGCGTGTTGTGATTGTATAGCAAGCACTTTACCAACAAAGCTATCTTCCCACCCTCTTTTCAAATATTTCTTCAAAAAAGCATTTAATTTTAATTTATGTCTATGAGTTTATGTTTGGGGTACCCACAGGGGCTAGCAGAGGCTGATGGGTCTTCTGGAGTTGTAAGCCACCCTACAATGGAGTTGGGACCTGAACATGGGTCCTCTGTAACGAGTGGTGTGTGCTCTGAGCAGGGGAGCCATCTCTCCAGCCCCCACTTTAACCATCTTAAAGCATACAACCCAGAAACATTTTGTATTCACTCAACAGAATTATGAATTCAACAATTCATGATATTGTACAGCCATCATCACTATCTAGGACCAGACCACTGTCGTCATCCCAACAAAAACTTCTGCCATTACACAGTCAGCTCCCCTTCCCTTCTTCTGCCCTGTCTCTGTCAGCCATTAATCTACTTCCTGTCTCTATGGATTTGGGCACACAGGACATTTCACATAAATAGAATTATATGGTAAATATACAGCCATAAGTGTCTGGCATCTTTCACTTAGCATAGTGTTTAGAAAATGTATCCATTTTATATATTAGTTATACTTTACAGATAAGGAAACTGAGACTCATAGAGGATATATGCCTTGTCATTGTCACTTGAACCACAGCAGTTTGGTTTGGGCCATTCCTCATCATTTTGTTTGAGTTTTTGAGATAAGGTCTCACTATATAGCCTGGGCTGGACTCCAAAATTCCATCTTCCTGCTTCTGTCTTCTGGTATTGAAGGCATGAGACACAACATTCAGCTCCTTTCATTATCTTTATGCCTGTGTTAGGCAGGGTTCTCTAGAGCAGAGATTCCCCAAATGTGGGTGCGACCCCTTTGTGGGTCAAATGACCCTTTCACAGGGGTCACCCTAAAGCTGTCAGAAAACACAGATATTTACATTGTAATTCAGAAGAGTAACGAAATTGCAGTTATAAAGTAGCAATGAAGATAATTTTCGTGAGGCACTGTATCAAAGGGTGGCTGCACTAGGAAGGCTGAGACCCACTGGTCTGGAGAATTGGAACTAATAGAACGTGCATATCTTACAAAGAGAATCTATTAGATTGGCTTACAATAGGGTCAGGGTAGTCCAACAATGGCTGTCTGCACGCCAGAGGCTCTGGGAACTTGATAGCTACTCAGCCCACACAGCTGGATGTCTAGGCAGTCCCAAATGGGTGTGAGAAGAAGGAAGCTCCCTAGCGAGTCACTGGTATTTGGTGCACATTAGAAAGCCAAAGAAGATGGAGTCTGGCGTCCACCAAGGGCCGAGCAGTAGCGACAGGCACATTTGCTCAGGAAGAGGGGAAGGCAGGCAGAGGAAACTGCTTATCCCTCAGATTTCTGCCTTCTGCATTGCCTGATGGAAGTTTCCTCCTCTGTCATCCCTGGAAATGCCTTTGAAGACATGTATAGAGATATATCTGCTAGGTGATTCTAAGTTCTGCCAAGTTGACAATCTAAACTGGCCACCACCATGCTCTTCTGACTACTCATTTGTAAAACTGTGCTTCAGGGGGTAAAAATGTACCTAAGCTTGATGCTCATTAAGAAGCCACGTGACTGTCCCTTTCATGCTCCTAGTTCAATTCCATTCCATACACTAGTGAGAAACCTAAGCCATCAGTCTTAGGACTGGCCAAACTCCTAAAAATGAGCCATGTTTCTGAGTCAACAGCTGTGAAGTACACATTGAACAATGACAGTAACTTGGAGACATTTTAGCCCCCAAATTTTGTCCTCATTTATTTTAATTATGAACCATGTCTCATGTAGCTCTGGAACTTATTATGCAGCTGAGGATGGCCTTGAACTTTTGATCTGTCTTCTTCCACGAGCAAAATATTGGGATTTCAGGTATTCACCACCAAGACCCTCTCAGTTATTTTCACCTTGCAACGGGATCTTGCTTACATAGCACAGACTGGCTTTAAACTTGAGATCCTCTAGTCTCACCCTCCTGACAGCTGAGACTAGAGATGTGTGCCACTATGCCCAATTCTTCCTCAGTTAAAAGAGTAATTCACATAGTCTCTGATCCTGGGCCCACCCCAGACATCCAGAGTAAGGCCTGGGGACTTGGTATTCAGTAACTCTCCAACGCCTCCTTGGGAGGGAGACATATTAGTTCATTTTTCATTTCTGTAGCAAAATGCCTGTCTGAAGCAACTTAGAGGAGGGGTTTATTGTGGCTCGCAGTTTGGATGCAGTCTATCATGGCAAGGAAGGCGTGACAGCAAGAGCATGAAGTGGCCAGTCACGGTGCATCCACAGGGACAGCAGAGGTTCACAGATGCTGGTGCTCAGCTTGCTATCTCCTTTTTGCTCAGCCCAGGATCCCAGCCCATGAATGGTGCAGTCCACGTTTAGGGTGGATCTTCCCGACTCGGTTAGCCCAATCTAGACGATCCCTCACAGACAAGCCCAGGGGACAAGTTAACAATCAACATCAATACTAATCAACATCAGTGTTACCCACCACAGAGGACACCATCAGAATTCTTTCCTACTGTTGGGGACATTGAGACAGTCGATATGATGCGATTAACTTCTGCCTTTAGATTTAGCTCCTTTGAGTTCTTCTAAAAAAGAATAAAGGTAGTGGTATGAGAGCATTACTTAAATTTTTGTAGCTTCCTTCCTTCCTTCCTTCATGTTAAGAGAGGGTCTCATGTAGCTCATCTTTGGCTCACTATGTAGCTGATGATGATTTTGAAATCCCAATCCTCCTGTCTCTGTCTTCAGAGGGCTGGAACGAGAGACTTGCAATACCACACCTACTTTATGAGGCATTGGATACTAGGTAAGCACTCTGTCAACTGAGCCACATCCCTAGGCTTGCTTCATAGCTGGTTTTTATTTTGTTTTTTTTGTTTTTGTTTTTGTTTGGTCTGTTTTGTGGTTGTTTTTGTCGTTTGCTTTTTTCAAACAGAGTTTCACGTAGCTCAAACTGAGGATGACCTTGAACTCCTGATCCTCTAGCAACCTCCTATCTCTGGCATACTAAGATTACAGATATGTACCAGCTACCAGCCTGTTTTGTGGTCTTTGTTTTAAGCATAAATAAAATAAGCACATTAGCCATCTTTTCATTTTCTTCTATGGGCAACGAGGCATAGGGACTGATGATGGCCACCACTGGTGGGTTCTTTACACAATGACTGAATGTGAAGAAAACACTGAGAGAGCAGGAGAATTTCTGGCTTCTTGATGGTGTGAATTTGAAATGTCTGGAAATCACTGGGTGCCAGGTGTTTTAGTTGCTTGTTCCCATAAGCAAAATTGAGCATCAAGATATGGCTCTTGAGTCGTCTCTCTATACTGCTGTCCTTTTCAGTGACAATCTTGACATATTGGACTGACTATTGACATGAACTTCTTGCCCCCCCTTTTAAAAAGATTTATTTTATTTTTATTTATGTGTATGGGGGGGCAGGTGGGAGAGGTATGTGTGCAGGAACTGAGACCAGAAGAGGGCACTGGATCCCTGGAGCTGGGGTTACAGGTGGTTGCAAGTTTACTTGATGTGGATACTGACAACTGAACTCAGCCCCTCTGCAAGAGCAGCAAGAGATCTTAACTGTTGAGACATCTCTTTAGCCCTGGTCCTCTTTTTTGACAACCGTGGAATTCATGAAAGGTCTGATGCCATGCAGAAAGCTACCTCTGCGGCCAGTGCCAAGGAAGGAGGAGGAGAAGGCCCACAGCACTGAGTTCAGTAAGTATTCATTCTATTGCTTACTTAGGCTTTTGAGAGATAGTTACACAGAAGGTCTGTGAATCCCTGGGCTCCTGGACAACCAGCATGGATTACTGGAGTGCCCTCCTAGTATGTTAAAAATTAAGGGCGATGATAAGTGTGCCAATGACAGTGGTGATTAGATTCAGTGCTATGGCCTGGATCCAGTCCCTTAACTTCTCTGCAGGAAATGCCTTCCTTTGTTAAATCAGGATAATGAGACTCCCCTGCTGTTGTGTGGTGAGACCAATTAGCTACTGTCTTGGAAGGATTCAGACCCATAAACACATTGTAATCTACTCAGATGTAAAAACGCTGCTTGATGAGGACTTTGTGAACATAAGTACATAAAACCAACAAGAAAGCAAACATGCAAGCTTGCCTGTGAAATCCGTCTGCCAGCTTCGTTCTCATCTATCCCTGCCATAGCTTTTCTAATCAATTCTTCAGAGTCTATAAAGGCGAGGACTAGTTCTGCATCCCAAACAATTAAAACCCTGCACAGTGAGGAGGCATTGATCTTCATCAAGAAAGTCTTGTCTATCTGCAGCAATGGTCAAGTCTTGTCACCCCAGCACTTGGGAGGCTGAGACAGAAGTCCAGGCCAGAGTTCCACACCAGCCTGTGCTGGCTGCCAAGTAAGACTATTTTACTGTCCTCTTTCCACTTATAAATAACACCTTGAGGTAAGGGTGTATGTGTGTGTGTTTGGTGGTGGTGTCAACACCAAGATAGTTATAAGAAAGACCTGCTTTTGGAAATTTAAATTGGAATTTAAAAACAAAAACAACTACAATAAAATTCCCAATGTAGCATCCTGAGTAATTAGAATTTTGAGGCTGGTCTCAAGTTCACCATATAGCCAAGGTTGACCTTTGAACTCCTGATCCTTCCGTGTTTTCTGCAGCAATAAGATTGCAGACCTTGTTTATGTGGTACTGGGGATGGAACCCAAGCCTCATATGTGGTGTTAGTTAGGCAAGTAGTCTACCAACTGGGCTATATAGTTAGTCCCCCAAGTTTCATTGGTACCCAGAAATGGACCTGCAGCCTGCCCTTCTGAGTATGCTCAGAATGAATGAAGAAGAAGGATGAGGGACTCAAGGAAGAGTTCCAGGTCTGAACAAGCTCATGGTAATTCTAGAATCACACCAGAGCCATTCTGGTATCTGCTTTGCATTCCTCTGTGAACCTCTACCATTTTGTACTCCCCATAATTTACAAACCACGATTAACTTAAGGGAGAAAGGGCTTATTTCTGGCTCATAGCTGAGAGGGATACAGTCAATCACAGTGGGGAAGAAAAGCTAGCAAGCATGGGAGACACTGTGGCAGCAGCAGGAGGGTGGCTAGTCACATTGAATCTACACTCAGAAGCAGCCAGTGAATAGGAAATGGAACTTAGTTATAAAGCCTCAAGGCTTAGCTCCTAGTGACCCACTTCCTGTGATGGCATGACTCTGCTTCCTAAAGGTTCCACAATCTTCCCAAACAGCCCCATTGTTCAAACACATGAGCTCAGTGTGGACACTTTACATTTCAGTCATGGTGCCCTTTAACACTCCTGACCACATTTAGACTCCATGTGCTGGGAGGACTTCAATCCTCACTCTTGCTTGTGGATGAGAAAAGTTGAAACACTAGAGCTATGAGAAGATTTGTCTTGCCTAGTCTTTCAGGTTTATGGTCACCTTTATAGTTACCCATATCATGTTCATCTTATATAATCTCTCCAACAATAGAGGAGTCTACCCTGAGTCACATTAAGAAAAGGATCAGGCAGGTACTATAGTAAGTATGGGAACTTGACCTAAGATTCTCCTCTACTGGTGTTATATCTCCAGAACTTAGGGTGTCTCTGGCCTTGAGCTGAACTTCAGATGTGCAGTAAGACATGGGGCTTAAGTGAGAGGCCTTGAGCCTTGATTACTATTTCCACAATGAGTAGTGTGTCTTCCAAGTTTTAGGGTGAAAGCCTAGGCTCTGCTGTTCATCCTCACTATGGTAGTTAGAGATAAGAAGTAATAGCAAAAAGCAGAGCAAGAGATTTATTCAATGTGGCCACACACTGGCAAGAGGAGGGCAGAGATGCAGTGACTTCCCAAGTCCATCTTCAGAGTTCTGGCACAATATTTAGGTTTAAATAGAGGCTGAGGGATTTGAATAGCTAACTGGTGTGGACAAGGTCTGGCCCCACCCAACACTAGTCATTTTTTCAGCTCTAGTCTCTCATGCAAGGTGTTCTGACACATTGTTAGAATTGTGTGACTTCTTCCTGGGAGAAAAGGTTCCCCCCTCCATATGACTCTGGGCTTCGTCAGTCCCTTTTCCCAGCACAGAGTTTGCATTCTTGAGGGTCCCTTATTTCAGTAGTCAGAGAGAAGCACAAAAAGGAGAGGCATATGTCCGCCTGTCTCCTACCAAAGCGATTACAATAGACCTCATCCGAAATGCTTGAAGACAGAAGTATCTGGGATTTGGGCTTTTCCTTTGGGGTTTTGGAATGTTCGTATATACTTTTTTTGTGCAGCAAGTTCTTTATCCATTGAGTCATCTCCCAACCGTAACTCCTCCACATTAAAAGAACATTAAAATAATCACAGCAATGTGGCAGAATATGTGTTTACACTGTAAAGATGTGTCTCTGTCTAAGGCACCTTCTCATTGGTTTAATAAAGATCTAAATGGCCAATAGCTAGGCAGGAGAGAATAGGTAGGATGTTTGGGTAGATAGAGAGAAACTGGGAGGAGGAATCAAGGCACATGGTAACCAAGCCATGTGGCAGAATGTAGATTTAAAAAAATGAGTTAATTAAGTTATAAGAACTAGTTGGGAAAGAGCTGAAGCTAAGGCTAAACTTTCATAATTAATAATAAATCTCTGGGTCATTATTTGCAGGCTGGCGGTCCAAAGATAGTCTGACAAGAAAGCTTGCTGCATTGGTGTCTAATATGGGGCATGTAAATCCACACATTCTGAGTATTAACTCAGTCCTCATGATCACTCTCTGTGGAACACATTGCTGTGTAACAAGTCTTTCTCTGTCCCATCAGCCAGCTCCCAAATAATGACATGGAGACTTTTTTTAAATTACAAAGCTTGGCTTTTGGCTTAGGCATGTCTCAACTAGCTCTTATAACTTAAACTCTATATATAACTTAACGTGGGGCCTGAGAAAGCTGAAAAAAAAGGGTTCTGAGTGGCTTGGTGCTTGAGGAGTACAGAGGCATGGCTCTGTTAAGAGGTCCTGCTACTGAGCACTTGAATGAGGTTTATGAGCAGTGAGTGGGTGGTGAGCTATTCAGTGGCAGGAGATTAGGTAAAAGTACCTACTGGAGCTGGGGCAGACAGTCCAGCTCCAGGTCAGGGCCTCTAGGCATGAGGCTCCATTCTCACAGACCTGAAGGAGGATACGCCAGCTGTCAGGCCATGTGCTAAGTGGAGCCACACACCAGTGGAGGGTTTAAGTTATAAGAGCTAGTTGAGACATGCCTAAGCCAAAAGCCAAGCTTTGTAATTTAAAAAGAAGTCTCCATGTCATTATTTGGGAGCTGGCTGATGGGACAGAGAAAGACTTGTTACACAGCAATGTGTTCCACAGAGAGTGATCATGAGGACTGAGTTAATACTCAGAATTATTAGAGATACTCACCTTGGTGAGGGCCCCAAAGTCATAGAAAGAAAGTTGCATGGCTAAAACAAGTATCTAAATCCCCCCCCCCCCGTAGTAGGAAGATGGGTATCAAAGAGGCTCCTTACAGAATCTGTTAGCCATTTGGGCAAGAAACTGCTCTTGCCTGGACTGCTTCATGGTCTGCTGTAAAAACTGGACATGCAAGACCCACAGAGAAATGACTGCTGAACTTGCTTAAAGGTGAGATGGTGCTTCGGGGTTCCTGCTACACGGAAGAGTCTGCCAGACATTCTGCAGGATGTAGAAAATGTGATGAACAAACCGCCAGCATAGGTGGAACCATCTTTAAAATTTCCTGCTTTGTGGAAAAGTCTGCTGAATACTGTGGGCCTGTAGGCTGAAGATGAGTTCCCCAATGGTACAGAAGCACTTTGGGTGACTGTCCAGGCAGTGAGACGTCTCTGTCAATTCTAGAGTTTTGGAAGTTGATTACAATGCACTTCCTGTTTACTTAGGTAATATTATATCCTTCTGGAGTCTTTGATGGAGTTAAAGAATAGATAGAAATAATATAGTTTTCCTTAGTTATGATAAAAGATAAAGTAGATATAAATATTGTAACTATAATTCTTGCTTAAAACCTGTTTTGTTATATGTCATTTTACTATGTTAAAGTTAAAACCTTCCTTTTTATTCAAACAGAAAAGGGGAGGTGATGTGGGATTTCCCTCTGTGTGCTGTGAATAGAAACTAGCTTGTCCTGATAGGGTAGAACAGAGCTAGGTGGGGAAAACTAAACAGAATATGGGGAGAAAGAAAGGTGGAGTCAGAGAGAAGCCATGTAGCCCCACTGGAGAGTGATGCCAGAACTTTACCGGGTAAGCCACAGCCTCATGGCAATACACAGATTAATAGAGATTGGTTAATTTAAGATATGAATTAGCCAGAAATACACTTAAGCTATTGGCCAAACAGTATTGCAAATAATATGGTTTCTGTGGCACTATTTCGGGGCTGAGCAGCCAGAAACAAACAAGCGGTCTCCTACAACTCCCATCCCCCCATACCCCCCGCCCCTCCCCC
>PVIU01014609.1:0-51278 GCA_004026605.1 Ondatra zibethicus | reverse complement strand
TTGAATGCACTCCTTCCTAGGCCGGGAGGGATGGGGGTGGGCCTTGGACTTCCAACAGGGCAGGGCACCATGCCCTCTTTCAAGGAAGAAGGGGGAGGGAGGAGGGGTGGGGGGTAGTGGGAGGGGACCGGGAGAAGGGGAAGAAAGGTAAAAATTTTATTTCTTTAATTATGTTCTTGAATGGAAAAAATAAAACAAAGCAATGTATGGAAAAAAAATCAGCCCTTCTCTATTTGGAAAACCTGAGGCTTTTCATGTCTTGATTTGTACTTCAAGGTCAAGGGAAATGGTGGAAATAAAAACTAGCTTAGCACTGGCTTCAGTTTTAATTCATCCCTGAGGGATAACAGAGCAGAACTCTCCCCCAGACACCACTATTATCTCTTTCACTATGGGAAAGTCAGAGTGTGAGATGGTGCTTGTGTGTCCTGACAAGTCCTTACAGCTAAACTTCCTTAGTTGCAGAGAGAAGTTGAGTCTGAGGTCCAGGTGTTAAGAACTTATGGAAAGGTTCTAGTGATATGACTCGGTGGGGTAAATTCGCTCATGCCTAATAAGCCTGGTAACCTAATAAGCCTTGATTCCCAGGATCTGTGTAAAGCTGGAAGGGGAGACTGACTCCACAAAGTTGATGTGACTTTTACATGTCATATATATGCACACATAATAATAATAAATTAACTAATTTATTATATAATCTTACAGAAAAAGAAAATAAAGCTTCCTGACACCACTTCGTAAACAGATCTGCATTGTCAACTTCCCCTACTTTGTTGAAGTTCCTGAGTGAGATGCTCAGTAGAAATTAGCCTGGGCTGTACTCGATCTGTTACAGTAGGTCTCACTTCATAATAAGACACCTGTGAAGACTTTATTAATATCATTCACAGTGCATCATTGGGTTTGAAATTCCACTGTCTGTGTTGTTTATACATCTGCATCTTTTCAACGGTCATATTAATAATTCTTCCAGTGGAGAGGAAAATCTTTTTCTCTCTTCCTTATTTAAATAGGCAAAATTTCTTGTGGCTGAAACTGTAAAAGGAAAATAAGAAGTTCTCTCTCCATTCTTAGCATCCTACACTACTAAAAGTTCCCAAACAGGAATACTTCTTGCACTTACCTCTTTTGTGAGAGCAGCCATGTCTACAAATATTGCACATATCTTCAGGCTCCAAAGACACATTTTATAAAAGTTCAGATGTTCACAGACATCCCACAATCAATTTCCACCTGGGATAATTTCATTCCTTCTATCCAAGGGCAGTTTGAACAGGATATGATATATTTTGTTTGGGGGTTGCTATAAGTACCAATAGCTCAAGAGGTACTGCTGTAATAATCCACTTTATCCAGCTCTTGGCTGACCTCCAGGGAGCTGTAGACACTTTATTATTAGTTTCTTATTAGTTACCAAACATTGAGGTCTTCTGCAGGAAATAGAAAGTCTTATTACTTCCATTTTACAGATAAAGCAATCAAGGCCCAAAGGCTAAATGATTGCTTTGTAGAATCTAAACCCCTTGTGTTTCTCAGGTCAAGGGTGTAAGATCGTAAATAAAAATAGCGAAGCCCTGCTGTATGAAATATCTGTCTTGTCATCCACTAACTTGAAAGGGAGTCAAGCTTTCTACTTGACAAATTTGTCATAACTTATTTTTGGCTTATGAAGCAGCAAAACATCTCCTTCTTTACCCATTTTAATTGGATTTTCTTCTGTTGAATCCAGAAACAATTAAATATCAACTTTCTTTCTTTCCTCCTTTTCTTTCTTTCTTTCTTTTGTCCATTTATTTAGTTTTTTAGTTAGTTAGTTAGTTTGGAATTTTTGAGACAGGATTTCTCTGTTTAATAGTCTTGACTGTAATTCTCTTTGTAGACCAGCCTGGCCTCAAATTCACTGAGATCTGCTTGCCTCTGCCTCCCTAGTGCTGGAATTAATGGTGTTTGCTACCACCACCCGACTAAACACCAACTTTCATAAAGTCTAACTTGTACTTTTGTTCTGAATAATCAAACGTGCTCAGAAAAGCCTCCCTGCCTGGAGCTTTGGGAGAGTACAAATACACCTTAGAAACTTGGTCCTACTCTGTCTATTTTCCTTCTGTTCCAGCATTTTAGTTCCTGGTGTTATATAGGAATACTGCCAGTCCAGAGAGTTTCCTGCTTTCTTCCGCTGTTTGTGCTGGTTTCTATATCTCTTATGGCTGGCCCAAACCGGTCCTTCTGGGGAAAACCCATCTGTCCTATAGATGGAATTACTTACCTGAATTTATATTCCATTACAATCTTCAAACTTAAGGTACATTCTTTATACACTCCCTGCACATAAGGATTTCAGTTCATGTACATCTCATTATACTCTGGATTGATATTATCTCACTTCAACTATGACCAAATATAAAGCTCTTAGTTTGGTTGAGTACTCTAAGATGTGATAGACTTTTCAATTTGTGTCTGAATATTATACTTATTTAAAAGTTGAACAAGTTTGATGGTCTTCAAGAAGAGAGTTTGTGGGTGGGTCTGTGTGTGTGCATGTGTGTGTGTGCATATGTCCAAGAAGGCTGATAAAGGACATCAGATCTCTTAGAATTAGAAAAACAGATGGTTGTGATTTACCCAGTTTGGGTGTTGAGAACCAAACATAAGTCCTCTACAAGAAAAGTATGGGTTCTTAATTGATCAACCATCACTCCAGCCACACAAAACTTTTTTCTGTAATTCCAAATAGTTGAAATCTTCAACTAAATTCAATTAAAATCACGATACTGATTAATATTATAGATACTGAGTATAGATACGCAATAACATGGATACTCAGGAGTGTAGGCCACATTTAGATGGGGATTCCTGAAACTCTCCTGCCTGCCAGTGGCTGTCAAACTTATTGAGTAGAGACTAACAAAGGTACTAATATTAAAATGAAGGGCTTTTCAAACCCGGAACCAAGAAATTCTAGCTTGGTAGATTTGGAATATTGAAATGTATATTCTAAAGTGATATATTTATTGAAGCTGGTAAAACTGATGCTCCAATGACTGCTGGAGAAACACTGATTATAGTCATTTTTAAAACACTGTCATTTTATTTGATTTCTGAAAATAGTTGTATCGTATTTGCCTTCAAAATAAACTTCCCATCCAAAGCATCCAAATCACAAAAGATTTTGAGCTAATTTCTTTTAGACAGATTCACTATTTAAATCTAGCTGTCCTGGAATTCTCTATATGGACTAGGCCAGCCTGCTTCTGCCTCCTGAATGCTCAGAATAAAGGCATGCATTATCATATGTGGCCCACGAGTTAAGTTTAGATGTAGAAATTTAAAGATTTTGTTTCCCACAGCCTAGCTTTTCTGGTTCTCCTGTAATGGTAAGCAAGTTAGTTTGATTTTGATTGACATATGCATGGTTGTAATGTAGGAATAAAATTCTCTATCTGCCTTTTAACTTATAAAATCACTTGTCCACAAACAGGTGATAAGGTGTCTCAAGTTTTACTTTAGATAGCTATCACCACATATGGATATACATAGTACACTTTATGTATTCATTTTAAATTAAAAATATACTACCAGTTATCTTAGTTATCTTATATTAAAAGCCATTCCATACTTGCAGTATTTATAGTATTTCCTGGGAATCTGCACAGTTAGAAATGTCATCATGAATATTTTCTGTAAACATTTCAATTAAATAGAAGTATTTGATTTTTTCACAAGAAAGTTCTTATTATTGTATATTTCATGCATGCAAATAATGCGTTTTGATCAAATTCACCCCACTCTCTCCTCTACAATTCTTCTGTCTTCTCTTTAGTTACTGCCCCTCCCACTTTCATGTACACTCTCTCTCAATAAAATACGTACGTAATGTAGCATGATTTCTAATTGGTCTTCATAATAAAAACCTGGAGTCAGATACTGGGGCTGAAAGCTGAGAGATCAGGGAAGCAGAACAGTCAGCCACTGGTTCTGACCTCTACAAAATCCTGAGACCAAATGGGGTGTCCTGTCTCCACCTGCCTTACATTTCTGTCTCCACCTCCTTAGTGCTCCGTTTCTCTTTTAGACTCATTCAAACTCCTTACAGCCCAGGGTGACTTTGAACACCTGATGTTTCTGCTTCATCCTTTCAAGGACTGGAACTAAAGGTGTATGCCACCATTGCCTGGCATCTGTGGTTAACTAGGGGCTAGCTCCACCCTCTGTTCCCCAGGCAACTTTTGCCAGAAGCAAAAAAAGTATCGCATCCACCCGCCCCTTTCTTTTCAGAACTAGATCCCAGAATCTAATCTCCTTTGGGTTTTTTTTTTCCTGATCGTTACCAATAACAGCTTGTAACCAACACCTCCAAAAACATTGACAATGATCTGAGTTTTCTGGGAGGAATGTGGGCATCATTTTTAGACTGCTTTTGGCTGATGAGGGGGGAGACTGTTAATCTTTGGGAAGACCCTGAGATAATTCAGGATTATGGTCAAGTCCTGAATTTTGTGAGGCTGGATCATCTCTGACAGCAGCCTTGAAGCTTTTCTGGGTGTAGAACTCAATGAAAACTGCATCGGAGTCACTCTGGAAACGTTAGATCATCAGGGCCATCTGCTGCCATCAGAGATTTTTTAGGGGGTCTTCCTCAAGCATTCTTAATTTTCCTTAACCCAGAATAAGTCCACAGTTTCTCATTTTCTGTAGAAATAAAAGCAAAAACCCTTCCCCCAAATAACACATCTTTTGACTTAAAATTTGAAGTCAAGACGTTTTTGAAATATAGAGGTTGGATTAATCCAGCAACGTCTATATTTAAATATCTCTTAGCAGCTGTTGCTACGTCTTCAGCGGTCATATAATTCAAAGAAAACACAATAACATATAGCCTCTCTGTATATTTTCAATCTATGCATGGCTTACTATATTTTTTATTACTTTATTTCTTTTTTAAGGATTTTCTCTACCCTCCTTTTTATTTTTCTCTCCCAAGTCTATGTATATTTAAAAAAAAACTGTAACCCCTTTAGAGTCCTATTTTTTTTAATCTGTCTTTACTGCATATCTTTAAATTGCTAAGCACTGGCTTTGGTGACTGGGTCCCCACCCCACTCCTTTATTACATGAGAGCCTAGGTTTCGGGGGAAGTACTGGCTGGAGCCATGTTTACCACCCCAACTTTGGGAAGTGTCTGAGTCCATGCTGCCACTGAGTGGCATGCTGCCCGCTGCTCACAAACACCACTTAAGGGTTTGGTAGTAGGGACCTCTTAAAATACTAGCACTGAGCCGGAAAGTCATCTCTTAAATAAGCCGTGCCTCGCCTCACCACCAGCAAACAGGGAGGAAGAGCAGCTGTCGAGAGGCTGTGCTGACTCCATTCTTGTGGATTTAGAATCCTTTTCAAAGCTTTTCCAGGTTTTATGAGGTATTTGCAGCCTCACGTTGGAACCCCAGGTATAGTGCAGTTTCTAACTGGTCTTAAATTGGTCAGAAACCCACACATACCACACACACACACATAAATATTTCTCTTTTCTCACTCTCTAATCCCACTGAGCTCAGTTAATGCCACCTGTTTGTATATGGGCGTAGAACGATCTAATGGAGCTTTCGAGCCTCTTAGAAACAGTACCCCTAAAGGAAGCAGACTCCCCATCTTCACAGTGGTCATACATTGCCAACACCTCCTCAGCTCGGGCTGGGGCTCCATGAGCTGTTACCTTGTCCATGCTTGGATTTGGTTTGCCTGCTCCTGGGAAGGTCTTCTGAATTCGGTTTCAATCACTGTGAGTCCATGTGTGCAAGGGCCCTGTCATGTCCCGAAAGAATTATGTTGCTATATCAGGTCAGTACCCCTGGCTCTTGCAATCTCTCTTCCCCACTCTGCCACACTGATCCCAGAACAAACTGGGGAGAAATTCGGATAAAGATGTACCATTTAGAGATGAATATCCAATAGTTTCTTTTTGTTGTCGTTGTTGTAGTTTTGGGTTTTTTCGAAACAGGGTTTCTCTATATAGCCCTGGCTGTCTGGGAATTCACCATGTAGACCAGGCTGGCCTTGAACCTGGAGATCTGCCTGCCTCTACCTCCTGGGTGCTGGGATTAAAAGCATACATTACCACAGCCTGGTGGTCCTACAGTTCCTTAATCTCGGCATATGGAACAGTTGTGGGTCTTTGTGTTAGCTGTCACTTACTGCAAACAGAGTTTCTCTGATGATGCTTGGGAGATGTGATGACCTATGTGTATAATATAGATAAGAACTTAGAATGTAGTTGAACTATAGCATTAGGTTCTCTCGCATTTTTGGAATGGTTACCAGTGGCAGTCATTAGTTCCATTAAAAATTTAAGAAAATAAAATAAAACCAATCTGTAATCTTCGTCATTTTTTTCAATAATGAAAAGTTTTTAAAAAATTAGCATGTGCCCAGATAAGTGACCTTTGCACAGCCTTTAAACAAAATGGTTCCATTAAATAAAATGCCCCCATTAAACACTTCAATTTCCTAGCATAGTTGAACCTTGTGATTATTGCATGTCCACAGCAATTTGAAGCATTTATCGAGCTTAATTCACCATGAATCATTTTGTTCTGGTTTTTAATGCTAACCTCACAACATAAAATGATTGAAAAAAAAGAAATCATTATCATGTGTAAGTGGTGAAAATTAAGTTAAAATACACTTTAACATACTCATGTGTTTCTAAAGCTGACAGCAATAATGAAGGTATAAAATGACATTTTCTTGTTATTATTCATATTAAAAGATTCTACTTTTCTGTAGGCAGAATGAGGTCCATAATTTGGTAATTGTATTTGAATAGTATCAGTCAATATAGTTAGAAATTAAGTAGAAGCATTTAAATTCTTCTCTTGTTAGTTACTAGTACAAAAAAAGAAAGAAAGAGAAAGGAAAGAAAAGAAAGATAATTCCCTCTTCAATGGGAGACAGCTGCCACTGTTAGCTAACAACTTCTATTGTGCATATTTATATTTAGGCACTTTTTAAAAGCTGAGGGTTTGCTTTTGTTTTTCTGCAATAGCTTATTTCATCTTCTTCATAACAGCTAAGGCCTAACACATGAGTGTAGGCGGACTTCTCTTTCCCACCTACCAGTTCACAAATAACAGACACAGAGTCTAGACATTAGTTATAAATGAGGGGTCCATAGCTGGCTTGTTACTAGCAAACTTTCACATTTAAAATTAACCCATAATTCTTATCTACCCTCTGCCATATGGTGGCACTTCTTTCAACATGTGATGTTCATCTTGCTTCTTTCTCTAAGTCCCTTGACTCCTCTAACTTCACCCTTGTTCTTCCCAGTGTCCTTAGGATGGTGTTCCCGCCTTACCTTAACCTGTACAGCTATTGGCCTGTCAACGTCTTTATTTACATTGAGAGCAACACATCTTCACAATGTACAGAAGGATTATTCCACAGCACGTGAGCCCATAAATCCTTCTGTGCTCTGGTTTACTGATCCAGTCCATAAAATCATTATGGAATTTTGTACCGATACAGCAGCCCCAAGAACACATTACAAACCATTTTGGATCTCAGATCCCGGCTGCTGGAGGGTCATATTCAAAAATCCAAGATATAAAATGGAAGGAGATAAATAAGAATTTGCAAAATTGAAATTTTCATTTTATATACATTTGTAAGTGAAGTTTAGTTTTACTTCTTAGAAATTATTCATGAGAAAGAGGGGAGAGAGAGAGAGTTTGTTCTTGTGTGGGGGCTCTTGAAGAGGGGAGATAACAGGTTAGGAGGACCTAGACATTCAAAACTTTAAAACAGTTTGAAAAGCTGCTTTTGAAAATTGATTGCTGAATCCAGTCTTGCAGAAGTGAGTGTCCAAACACCTTGCTTCTCCTTGACCTAGAAGATTTAGGCTTGTCAGAAAAATGGAGAAAGATCACCAACAATCCTTCATCTTGTCCTATTCTGCTAAGACTTTGAGAATGAGCACAGCATCTATTGAGAAAAAAAAAAACACATAGTAAGAAGGTTTTAGATCCAGGACATTATCACTAGCTAGTAATCATGCTTAAAACTAAATGATAATTACTGGGCCCAGTTTTCTCTAGCAGAGAGGTGTTAACCCAGACTTGTGGATCATGAGGTTCTATTCTTGGCCCCATTATTGATGTATGATTTGACACTGAGTTTTGCTAGTTGTTCAGGCCAATCATCCCATGTTGATGACATTATAATAATAATGCACTGTATCTTATCAAGAAATTTAAGCACTAGTTAACTAAGAAACTACTTGTACATGAAAAAGCGATCATGGCTTACCATATGACAGGTATAATAAAATCACCTTTATAAACATATTGGATAAACTTCTGAAAAACATTATCTTAAAAACTTACATAACCAGGGTAGCATGACACTAAGCTGAAGTAAGTCCCTCAGTGGTCTTGTCATGGTTTCCTAAATTCTTTCATTGTATTTGAGAATTTTTAATAATATGGTATAAAAACATAAAAAAAAACAAAAAAAAAACATGAACTGTGATAAAATGGCCTACATATGTTCTGGTCTTTCAACATGCATGGACTCCTAAAATCTACACATCAGGGGAAGCTCAATGAAAACAAAAACTCTTAATCAAATTGAAATTTGCAACTAACTTTAATTCATCCGAAATATATCCCTCAGATGAAATGTACTCCCCAAAGATAGAAAAAGCTGTAAAGATCTTCTGGAATCAGGCTGTAATGTCTGTGGTTAATAGCTTCGCCTACTATGAGCATTCTTAATATTACTCATGGAAATTCTATTATTAGGTGCCTTGTGATCCTCTCCATCTATTAAGTACTTCACTTTCTTTACCTACTGTTTACCACTCTAGTTGGCAGCATGAGCCTGGGAGACAGGGACCTTAGAATACGGCCGACTCATGCAATAGCAAACTTTATACAGAACATCAGACAGTTTTTAATCTGGGGCTTGACAGGTCACCTGAGCAAAGTTCTCATGTGTTCAAACTATGTATAATCACAAGAACAAGCTTCATGTGACAAAAACATGTTTTTCCAAAGAGTTCTATGAATAACAACAGCTGAAATAAACTCACTCCTTTCTGCTACACCCCGGAGGAGCATGAAAACACATTTCAAGAACAGTTTTGTGGTTGAAGAAACTGAGCTCACACACACACACACAAAAAAAAAACCTCTTGCTGTGTTTCTTGGAGTTTTCTCGTGAACACTCAGAATCCCCTTCTCAGGACTCCATTCTTGGACTATATTCCAACAACCTATAATTCAATGAGAGGACTTAATAAATAATTTTCACATTACCCTTATTGTAAGAATGAAAAAGTGAATGATTAAATGGGTGAAACGATGAAAGAAAATTTTGACAAACCTTTGAAAGATAAGGAACTGTGGCCAGAAGGTCGTATAGCAACTAAAGCAGCACACACCTGCCAGCTCTGGGTACTTCGGAGGACAGGCAATATACCCTCCATCCATTCTGTTTCAGAAAGATAAACTTATTGAAAAGCCACTTACCTAATTGAGATGATAAATAGAAAGCAGAAATGTAGGAATCAAAGAATACCCAAAGATTCTCCCGCACAATAGCGAAGATCAAAGCAAAATATCCATAACAACTCAAACAACTAAGCAAAATGTGAAATAACCACAAAAGAATTGCTATCGGACTCAGACAGAACAAAATATTATCCTCATAGTCTTTCATGTCCCCAAATTTGGCCCAGGCTTTCTACAGTTATTCAAGTTAATAATCCATGCATCTTTAAAATGCAAATGGAGAAGCCAAGGAGAGAAGAGGCCATGGGCATTCAGACTGTAGTAGTGACTCTCTTGCCTGGAGCGCATCTCCTCATAGTGTAACCCATCTTTATTAATTGCAGTGTAGTCTTCTCACTGACTCATAAAAAATCAGACATCATGCTTCCCCTCAAAGTACTGTACTTCATTAGCAAGTCAGGAAGCTCTCCTGCCAAACTGTATCCCATTGTCTAAACCAGTTTACATTATCAGCAGTGTCCCTCCCAGCAAGCGATGGTCATTTCTAACCTATCACCTCAGAGTCTTCTGACAGATAGCTGTTTCTGCCAATGTATTCTTGCAATTTATGCCTCCTTACCGTAGAACTCAGCAGAACTCACTTAAAATTAAGACTCAAGTTGTCTATCTCTTTGCTCAAACTGGATTTTCTCTGCTGGATTTTCATACAATGTGGTAAAAGTCATAGGTTTTTCAATGACATATAAAACCTTAAAATCACATTATCTACTCTTGCTCTTGTAATCATCAGTCTGGATGGTGTTCTGCCTCAGGACATGTCTCTTCACTGTCCTTCCCTGAATTTCTGTTCACTAAGACACTGTCCATATCAAACATTCATTTCTTCAGATCATAACTCAAATATCTCTCTTCTTTGTCTGGCAAATTAAAATGCCAATCCAACTCTCTACTTCCCACTGCGACTTCTTAACTGTTGTTTTTGGCAGTGGTTATCACTGTCTTAGCCTTATTTTTGCTTACCATATTTTCTCTTCTCTTCTGCTAAAATTTAATGGTCATGACAGCACAAAAGAGTATTGATCCATTGCTATATTCTCAGCATCTGCACAATGTCTGCAACATCGTATCTGAGCAAAATGGATGAATAGATTATTTCAATAATAATAAAGTATGTTATTTAAAATCCAGATTCAATTGTCTCCCTGGGAACCTCTAGAATGACTCCTTATATTTCTGTGAATATTGGAGGAAGAAATATTCGGTATAAAGCAATCATTTGGAACTGATATGTTGGCACCCATTAAACTACTAGTGAGTCAGAGGACAAAGGTAGAAAAAAAATATGGATCTCTGAGAACCTAGAATATACATTGAAGACATTAGACACTTGGGGGATATTAGCAAGTGTTACAAGAAAATTGGATGGCATAACAAGGGTAAAACAAAAATCAATAAACCGCATTTTATCTACTTTGTCATTCTGCATGTTCTAGTTGCTTCCCCTTCCTTCTCCTAGGAGATTAGTAAGGATCCCCGATGGGACTCTTGAACTCTGTAGATTCTAGTCCTCCACTCAGGAAAGAATTCCATTTAAAAATGGAGCTTTGGACCTCTCTAATCACCATTTTCACCCTGCTCTGCAGAGCCAGGGTGAGGAGGAAAGGTGGGTTGTAAACTATTCACCTTTGACTAGGAAACATTCTTCGTTCTTGTTTCTTCCTCCTACAAGGTAAGACCCTAAGAAAGGCTTTGCTTAGGAAGTTCCTTAATCATTAATGATAGAAAGAAGTACTCACGGACAAGTAACAAATTGTCTCATGTTTGGTATCTTCAAGGGCACTTTTGAAAGACTGATATCCATTTAAAAACAAAAAACAAAAAAAAACCAAGAAGCCCGACCCAGTGGCTTGACAGATTCCTTTGACGTGCTGGGCTGTGTCTGCTACTGCTCAGGTGCTGCAGGTACAGCCCAAGAAACTGCAGCCCTACGCCTATGCTAGACACTGAAGACGGCTTCCCCTCGGTCTATATGCTTCTGCTCTGACTGGTGCATTCTGTCAACCTACAAAGACTGACTTATTGGTAAGGGCAGCTGGACAACTCTGAGAGCAACTTAGAGCAACGCATCTTGGGCACATTTTGTAAGGAGTTTCTCTGGAGAAAGCATCCCATGTAAGCACAGAAAACAAGACACTCTCCCGGACCTACTACTTCCAGCTTCCAATGCCCTAATGCCTGAAGTTTGTAGGATTTGACAAGAACTGAGCAGCAAGAGAAGATAGAAAGGATTCTAGCAAGCAAAAAACATGTCATAGCATTCTGTCTGGTGACCCTTTTCTTGTTGGTGGCTCGATTTATTCAGGAGATAAAGACAATAATGAGACCTATGACAGTTTCATTGGGTCATACTTCAGCTTATCAAAACATTTCCTCCCTGTCTCTACTTCTTATGTCACAGTTTGCTGACCATGTTCAGCAACAATTCATTTGTTTCCTGTTAACATTTGAAACACTGCACATCTACCATCAGTCCTGAAAGATGGACTTCTTATGAGGAGTGAGAACATTCAGGTCTTATCCTCCCATGAAAATTTGGGCTATTTACAAGACAACTCTCACAGAAGAGAAGTAGATGTTTCCTAGAACAAAACTGATTAAATTATTTTATATGGTGTGATATTAACCAAAAATTTTAACTAGTTCTTAAGGCTTAAAAAAAGTAAAACTGACATCCTTCCTCAGAGAAACATACTACAAATTTAGAAAGAAACATATTTATCAGAAAGAAGAATTCCTAAGGGACAAAATATTCATTTTTCAGAGATTACTTGTGGAAGACACAAGCAACTATATATTTATTTATTCAGTAATTCTCCTTACCATGTCATACACCTGACTCTGAAATATAGAGTTGAGAATAAACAGATAAAACAGAGTTGCATCAAGAGCCCCTCCATTACAAACAGTGAAGAGCCATGTGTATTGGAGACATTAGCCAACACCTAGGAAGGGTGTTCCTCCAGTGAATTCCTTCCAACACAGCTATACTTTCAGGTAGAGGGCTGTAGGCAGAGGCTACTAATTCATTCCCGGCTGCCCAGACCCGAAATAACAACATAGAAACTATATTCATTTAATCACTACTTGGCCTATTAGCTCTAGTTTCTTATTGGCTACCTCTTACATCCTAAACTAACACACCTCCATTAATCTGTGTATTATCATGTATGGCTATGGCTTACCGTTAAGGTACTGTCTGGGCTACGTGGTGGAGCTACATGGCATGACTACGTGGCATCTCTTTACTCCACCTTCTTTCTCCCAGCATTTAGTTTAGTTTTCTCTGCCTAGCTCTACTCTGCCCTATCACAGGCCAATGCAGATTCTTTAATCATTAACCAATAAAAGCATCACATATACAGAAGAACTTCCTACATCAGAGGGCTTAAATAGGACATTTCATCCAGTAAAAATCCAAAACATATCTGTTTAATGGAATAAATGTCCTCAGTGACTATGACTTATCATACTATAGGATGTTGCACCAGATCTCAACCTTTCTCATTTATATCAGCATTTACTTTATATAATAAACGCACATTATTGTTGTCTCAAATACACTTATACTAGTTCTGCCATCTATTAGTTCCCTCATGAGGGAATGAAATGAATAAAGTTCTTAAATAATTTAACCTTTTTCATGAGGTTTAAAAAAACATTTTTAGTACTTTAACACTCTAATATGTTTCACTGGCTATCAAAAAATCTAGTGAATTCATATAGTAGGGTTTGATCCATGGGCAATTGCAGGTGTTCGCTTCACATTTGCAAAAATTACTGTGATTATATGTGTGTGTGATCATATATATTGTATATATATAATATATATTCATATATATGTATATGTAGCTACAATTACTGTAAATAAAGAGAGGTCATGAATTTGAAAGAGAGCAAGGAGTGTTATATGGGAAAGTTTGGAGATAAGAAAGGAAAGGAGAAATTGATGTAATTATATTATAATCTCAAAAAACAAACAAAATAATAAAGACTGAAAAAATATAAATGATATCAGCAGAGTCAGTTTTTCTTAAACCACTTATCAGTAGGCAAACAAAAATTTAATTTGATTTTTGTGGTTTTTTAATTTTTTGTTTTTGTTCTTTATTGTTTTTGAAAGCAGAAGTGTAATTCAAATTTGGAGCACGACTTTATATTATTAATATGCTGAGACTAAAATGGAGAAAAATTCTGAATGACTTATAGAGTAAAAGAGAGGAAAATAATGCAAAAGTGAATTTAGACCACCAATGAAGACTATGCTGCAGGAAAAAAAAATCCTGTAATACAGAAGTGGCTATATTTTAAAATCAAATTACAAGCTGTGTTTTCACAGTATTCAAAGTGTCAGTCAGCAAGTTTCTGAGCATTACTAGATGTGAGTCTCTTCTGAAGGAGTTGCTTCTTCTGAATGAGCTCCATTTTCCTTTCATTACTCTTATTGTCATTAAGTGACAACCACAGAGGCAACTAGAAGCCCTTCTGATGATCACTCCTCAGGACTAGCATATGAGGTCATTAAGAATTACTTCTCATTCATCCTCTCTTGCAACCTCATTGTTCCCTTTGGCCATCTCATTCTAGAAAACGGATGAAAACACTGATATTAAATACAATTCAAAAAATTAAATGACAAAAATGATGATCACATAACAGAAGCTTAAAATGTCACTTCTACCCACAGTCTGAATAAAACATAAATGTTAGATAATGTAGTTCATAAAATTGTTATTCTTTTCTGTGTCAAAAAGTATTGGTAAATATGCAGAATACTGAGTTAAAGGCAGAAAAAAATCTAACAAAACTTCTATTCCTGGTTAGGTATTTTGTACTATGGTAGCTGAGAGGAAAAAAAAGTAAAATCTTGTTAATTTTAAATGTTAATTTTTGTAAAGAGCTTTAAAAATGCAACAAATTAAGTTAGTCTGCCATCCCTATTCATATCTTAATGGTTATCCTCAAGTTTAAATTACTTAAAAAATATAATTAGTTTGTGGCATACTGTCATTGATTTAAGCCTCTAGTATTTTCTATCATGAGCTAATTTTTCTTAAACTCAGGTCAGACTTGGCCCAAGGTCACACTAATACATCTCTCATTGTCTACAAGTGACATTTGCTGAATAATACTTGAAGTTACATTTTTAGCATTCCCTCTGGCATGCTGAGATTAGATGTGACATTTCTTTCCAGAATAAAACACAAGGTCAATTCTAAAGAATATAATAGTGTATTTTTTGTGCAACTTTGCATTTGCTTATCTATGGGACACAGGCAGTTCATTTCAAATCACAGGTCTCATGGACTACTACCAAACACATGCTAAATCCTGCTTGCAGGATGCAATCATTGCCCCAGTCTTAAGAAAAATCACCACAGTTGAGGGTGGAATGCTCTACTTTCTACTGTAAGAAGGTGCTGGAATTTTCTGCCCTCTGCTAGGGAGCATGAGAGTGTTTTGCAGGAGGCCATTTTCCAATGGCGCAGTGTTAGTCGATAGATATATACAAGTTCATTAGAACCACTACACACACTACTAATAGTTAAATCAACATTCTATAAAACCAAGTAAGTCTCAGGTACTTATAAAAAATATACTTAAGTAAAACAACCCATTGGTAAATTTATAATACAATTTTGAATTGGCAGGAATCATACTTCATATTTTGTAAAACATTAACATTTTAAAGTAATAAAAACAAACTCTTTCAATTGCCCTGTGAGACAGCTTTACTTTCTGCCACCTTTTCATGCCTGCCCTCCCTGATCAGTGGTAATCAATAGTGAAACGTACTTGGGTTTTTTCCCCTGTGAATGAAATACAAGAATTATTCAACAACCATTTTTCTTAATTAAACATGGATATTTAGCTAAAATCAAGTAAAAACATTTAATGAATCATCAAAATCTTCAATATGAAGCAACTGACCAATTAAAATGAAAATCTTGGCATCTCTAACAGTCCTGAGCCACATGGTACAAAAATAAATAAATAAATACAGTGTTGGTTTTATTTTTCCCAGTTCAGGTTTCTTCCAAAAAGCACACCCAGAAATGGATTTCGAAACTAGACTATAAAACTATATTTTCCTTAGTTCAGATATTTAAGAATGATGCTTTTCTTGATTAAAATATCACCTGCAAAGAAGAAATATTATTTGGGGAAACTCAACAGGCATTTTGTGCTGTCTGTTGCTGTCTTCCTTCTTGGGGATCTAGAAAATGATTCTATATATAAAAAGAGCCTACATGAACCTTATGAATAAAATAAAGTGACTGCTAATGTCTGCATTGAAGCTACAGAGATAGCTCTGCATATCTATATGGAAAGCAATGAGCCGCCTAAGCCAACTCAGCATAGAGAACATTTACTAACAAAATGATTGTAAGGACCCATTGATTTGATGAATGTCTGGGATTGTGTGTAATAGAGGAACCCAGGACAAAAATGGTCACAGATTTGGAAGCTGTTAACAGACTCTCCTTATCTGCCCTAGCATTGATTATTAGCATGAGACAAACTTATTGTTTTCGCTCTCTTTAATGATCCTGTTTTATGAAGCAATGAATATTTTCATTTGGAAAATAAGAATTCATTTACAGGTTATCTGAACTGTGGTTTCTTTAATGATGCCAAGGGACTAAATATGCTAATTAAGAGTTTTGAAGAATGACCTGGGTAAGGTCCATTACTGATTTCAGTGACTGTTAGGCCCAGGTGAGAGATGGCTAACATCACATATCAGGGAATATTTCAGTATGCAAAAGTTTTGGATTAGAAATAATATGGAAGAATTTGGTCAGGTGGTGATGCATTTTTCTGTGACAATTTTTATGATATATTCTCCAAAGTAAAGTTTAACTCACCATCTGACAATTACAACAACCTAAAGAAGTTTATACTAAGCTACAACTTGATTCTTTATAGGATAGATGTTATGAAAATCTATTACAGGAATCAAAAGTATTTACAAAATCTTATACAAGTGATACCTTTTGATAGAGCAATAAATTCTTCTCAGAAACACAACAATCCAAAACCATGCCCTGAAGGATGTAGTATCAACATGGGGCAAGGCAAAGACCTAAAAGCAACAGAAGTGCCAACTGGAAAGAGGAGATCTCTATTTTTAAAACTGGAACGAAACAATGCTCAACATTTGCAAAACATTCCTTTATTATTAGAAATAAATTATTTGTATAAAAATTGCATGCGTCAATCATTGCATTTATTTTGTAGCACAACTCAGGGCTTCAATCCGGTCAGCCATTACAAGAAACAGACTCAGCGTCTTATACAAGTTGAACAGTGTGGGACAGGAACAGGAGTTCTCACAATCACAGAAAAATACTTACAAGAATAACATCAGACATGGTTTATTTCAACAGCATTTGTTTTTCAAAAGCTAACATTAGTTTTCCTTTTGAATTTTTTTTAAATGCTCACAAGTAAGCAATATTTTAGCTTGACACTCATTGGTTGTATTGTATAAAATTGGTTTCTTTGCTCCTCATTATTGATACTTTTGGCTCATGGCTAATTTTGTTCCTTACAAGACTATTGATCTGATTGATTGTAGTCCATGGAGATCTCCAGAAGTGACTTTCTGCAGTCTCATGTTCAATATTTAAGAACACTTTCTTCAGATGGTGTCATCTCCCTATTCAGATTGAATGATTGCTGTAGCTGATATATGTTGTCTTGGTAGAGGACGCTGTTAAAAAAAAATGGACCAGTTAATAGTGCCTAATAACTACTTTGCTTATATGATTTCAAAATCCAAATTCTGCTAGGCCTGTCTGATGATAATGTTTTGTAACATTTTACTTAGGATTTTAAGCCATACAGTGGAAATGTAATGAGAAATTAAGCCTCCAGTCCAGTGTATGGATAGTTAGCAGAAGAGTGAACACAGAAATTACTAATCTTTAGAAAACTTAGGTGAAATCTCATTTATATGTTACCTTAACAAATCAAATTTTCATAAACATAAAAAGAAAGAACACACCGATATCCTCCAATCTAGACATTAAAAAGTCTGCCAGACTAAATCAAAGGTTTTAATCACTTTAGCCAATCCTGTAATCCAATGGTTATAATTATATTTACCTTGACAATGTATATTTTCCATTTAAAAATTAATAATAATTTCAGATTTTAGAAATTAACAAACCAAAGTCTCAAGTACACACAATTTTTATCTAAATAGTGACACAGTCAGCAGATGTTTGTGGCTTTTTAAAAAATTGTAACTAGAGTATACATGGAAATAAAGTCTCAAAGTGTGATATTAGTATTTAATTCTTTCACTAACAACTTACTATGAAACAACACTCATTGATGTAAGACTATTAGAGATATGAATAACAAAACATTCTTTCAAATTTACACTCATGGTGACACTTCTAGAGAATAAAATATATAAATCACTGCACAATTCAAACATATATTGTGTAAAAGTGTTCAAAAATGCACCCTACTTTAAGTTATATTTAAAAACATGAGCATGAATTTCAATGCATTAATTTAATTCAGATTGAAAATATTTTAAATGATATATTATATTTGTGTCCATTGGGCACTGCTAGAAAACATAAAGCTGTTCTTTGGACACACTTGATAATCAGACATCCCTCCATAATGCAGAACACCTGTGATAGACCGTCCAGCTTATAGTAAAGCCATGCTGATTCTATCATTAAAGTTAATACAGTTAAGGAAGTGGTAATTATACGTGACTTTAATAACTCTTATTAATTTGAATAATATCAAGTACATATTCAAAATAGGTCACTCTCATGAATTTATGCTATCTTCCCTGATCATTCTCGATTATTATTATGGAATAGTGGAGAAAAGTGGACTTGACTCCAGCTATACATTACATTCTGTTTCTACAAAGTGAATAACAATTAAACAGATCCATATGCATCACCCTCACTATTAATTAAAGCTACAGCATGATGTAAGAATAGAAAGAGAGGATCCGGAGGGGTAAGTGTGTGCCTGCTCAGCCATTCAGACGCCCAGGGAACAGCCATTCAGACGCCCAGGGAACATACAGGCCCCCTTCAATTCCCTAAACGTTTCTGGCCACTCAGCCAGGCTTCTCCCTGGCTACTGGCTTTCTCTATTTATCCCATCCCAGCTTGCCCCCAAGCACCCCTTTCTATCTGTGGGGTCCTAGGATCCCCCAACTCAGCCAGCTTCGGGGCTAAGGGTCTGGGAACCCAGTGGGGAGTGCTCCTGCTGCAGGGATTTCTTTGTTCCACATGACCCTTCACCTTCCAGGCCGTCCTTTTGTTTGTGAGGTCCTTGGCCAGCAAGAAGACCTGCTCCTGTACTTAGGAGATCTATCTGGAGGGGTAAGTGTGTGCATGCCCGGCCAGCCAGATGCCTTGGGAATGGAGCACAGGGCCCCTCCAATTCCCTAAACATTCCTGGCCATTCAGCGGGATGTCTGCCCGGCTACTGGCTTTCTCTATTTGCCCCAAACCATCTTGCCACCAAGCACTCCTGTTCATCTGTGGGGTCCTTAAATCCACCACCACAGCCTGCTTCAGGGTTGAGGGGATCTGAGAGCCAACTCCAGTGCTAAGAGGAAAGTTCATAGCACTGTGCCCAAATAAAGAAAACGGAGAAAGCACACATTAGTGACTTAACAGCACACCTGAAAGCTCTAGAAAAAAAAGAAGCAGACTCACCCAGGAGTAGAAGACTGGAAATAATCAAACTGAGGGCTGAAATGAACAAAATAGAAGACACAGAAAACAATGCAAAGATTCAATGAAACAAAGAGTTGGTTCCTTGAGAAAATCAACATGACCGACAAACCCTTATCCAAACTAATCAAAAGGCAGAGAGAGAACAATCAAATTAACAAGATCAGAAATGAAACGGGGGACAAAACAACAGACACTGAGGAAATTCAGAGAATCATTAGGTCTTATTACAAAAGCCTGTATGCCACAAAATTGGAAAATGTAAAAGAAATGGACAGTTTTTTAGATAAATACCACATACCAAAATTAAATCAAAACCAAGTGAACAATTTAAATAGACCTATAAGTCACGAGGAAATAGAAGCTGCCATCAAAAACCTCCCAATCAAAAAAAGCCCAGGACCAAATGGTTTTAATGCAGAATTCTACCAGAACTTCCAAGAAGAGCTAATACCTATACTCCTTAATGTGTTTTACATAATAAAAACAGAAGGGTCATTGCCAAACTCTTTTTATGAAGCTACAGTTACCCTGATACCAAAACCACACAAAGATGCAACCAAGATAGAAAATTACAGAACAATCTCACTTATGAACATCAATGCAAAAATTCTCAATAAAATACTGGCAAACTGAATCCAAGAACACATCAAAAAAATTATCCATTATGATCAAGTAGGCTTCATTCCAGAGATGCAGGGCTGGTTCAACATATGAAAATCTATTAATATAATCCATATATAAATAAAATGAAAGAGAAAATCATATGATCATTTCATTAGATGCTGAAAACATTTGACAAAATTCAACACCCCATCATAATAAAGGTCTTGGAGAGATTAGGGATACAAGGATGATACCTAAATATAATAAAAGCAATATACAGCAAGCCAACATATAACATCAAATTAAATGGAGAGAAACTCAAAGCCATTCCACTAAAATCAGGAACAAGACAAGTCTGTCCACTCTCTCCATATCTCTTCAATATAGTCCTTGAAGTTCTAGCAATACCAATAAGACAACATAAGGAGATCAAGGGGATTCGAATTGGAAAGGAAGAAGTCGAACTTTCGTTATTTGCAGATGATATGATAGTGTACATAAGTGACCCCAAAAACTCTACCAAAGAACTCCTACAACTGATAAATACCTTCAATGATGTGGAAGGATACAAGATCACCTCAAAAAAATCAGTAGCTCTCCTATACACAAAGGATAAAGAAGCAGAGAGGGAAATCAGAGAAACATCACCTTTCATGATAGCCACAAATAGCATAAAGTATCTTGGGGTAACACTAACCAAGAAAGTGAAAAATTTATTTGACAAAAACTTTAAGGACTCAAAGAAAGAAATTGAAGAGGATACCAGAAAATGGAAGGATCTCCCATGCTGCTGGATTGGTAGGATCAATATAGTAAAAATGGCAATTCTACCAAAGGCAATCTATGAATTCAATTCAATCCCCATCAAAATCCCAACAAATTTCTTCATAGACCTTGAGAGAACAATAACTTTATATGGAAAAACAAAAAGCCCAGGATAGCCAAAACAATCCTATACAATAAAGGAACTTCCGGAGGCATTACCATCCCTGACTTCAAACTCTATTACAGAGCTACAGTAATGAGAACAGCTTGGTATTGGCATAAAAACAGAGATGTTGACCAATGGAATCAAATCGAAGACCCGGATATTAATCCACAAACCTATGAACACCTCATATTTGACAAAGAACCTAAAATTATACAATGGAAGAATGAAAGCATCTTTAACAAATGATGCTGGCATAATTGAATGTCAACATGTTGGAGAATGAAAATAGATCGTTATCTATCACCATGCACAAAACTCAAGTCCAAATGGATTAAAGACTTCAATATAAATCCGACCACACTGAACCTGATAGAAAAGAAAGTGGGAAGTAGTCTGCAACACATGGGCTCAGCAGACCACTTCCTACGTATAACCCCAGTAGCATAGACAATAAGAGCAACAATGAATAAATGGGTCCTCCTGAAACTGAAAAGCTTCTGTAAAGCAAAGGACACAGTCACTAAGACAAAAAGGCAACCTACTAAATGGGAGAAGATCTTCACCAACCCCACATCAGACAAAGGTCTGATCTTCAAAATATATAAAGAACTCAAGAAACTAGACATTAAAATTCTAAATACCCCAATTAAAAAATGGGATAATGAACTAAACAGAGAATTCTCAACAGAAGAAGTTCAAATGGCCAAAAGATACTTAAGGTCATATTCAGCTTCCTTAGCAATCAGGGAAATGAAAATCAAAACAACATTGAGATACCATCTTACACCTTGTTATTAAAATAAAAACACCAGTGATAACCTATGCTGGAGAGGATGTGGAGTAAGGGGAACACTTATCCATTGCTGGCGGGAACGCAAACTTGTGCAACCACTTTGGAAGTCAGTGTGGCGGTTTCTCAGGAAATTGGGATCCAGAAATACCACTTTTGTGAATATACCCAAGAGATGCCCAATCATACCACAAAAGCATTTGTTCAACTATGTTCATTGCAGCATTATTTGTAATAGCCAGAACCTGGAAACAACCTAGATGGCCCTCAATGGAAGAATGGATAAAGAAAGTGTGGAACATATACACATTAGAGTACTACTCAGCGGTAAAAAAACAATGACATCTTGAATTTTGCATGCAAATGGATGGAAATAGAAAACAGTATCCTGAGTTAGATAACCCAGACCCAAAAATATTAATATGGTATGTACTCACTCATTAGTGTTCTCTAGCCATATTAAAAGGACATTGAGCTTATAGTTCACAAGCCTTGAGAAGCCAAATAATAAGGTAAGTCCAAAGAAAAACATATATAGATCCTTCTGGAAATTGGAAGCAGACAAGATCGCCTGGCAAAATTGGAAGTATGGGGGTGGGGGTGGGGGCTCAGTGGGGGAAGGGGAAAAGGGGAGAGAGAAGGGAGAAGGGAAGGATTAGGAAGAGCTTGGGCGAGTGGGAGGGTTGAGATGGAGGAAGGTTAGATATAGGAGCAGGGAAGAAGATATATTAATTAAGGAAGCCATTTTAGGATTGTCAGGAGACTTGGCTCTAGAGGGGATCCCAGGTGTCCACGGGGATGTCCCCAGCTAGGTCCTTGGGCAGCAGAGGAGAGGGTGCCTGAACTGGCCTTGTCCCATATTTACATTGATGAATATATCGAATATCACCATAGAACCTTCGTCCAGCAATGCATGGAGATAGAGACAGAGACCCACATCAGAGCACTGGACTGAGCTCCAAAGTTCCAGTTGAAGAGCAGAAAGAAGCCAGGACCAAGAGGGGTTGGTCCACCCACTGAGACAGTGTGCCTGTAATAATGGGAGCTCACCAAATCCAGCCGGACTGGGACTGAACAAGCATGTGATCAAACCAGACTCTCTGAATGTGGCTGACAATGGGGGCTGACTGAGAAGCCGTTGATAATGGCACTGGAACCTGTTTCTACTGCATGTATTGGCTTTTTGAGATCCTAGTCTGTTTGGATGCACACCTTCCTAGACCTGGATGGAGGGGGAAGGTCAAGGGTGAATGGGGAAGTGGGAGGGGAATGGGAGGAGAGAAGGAAGTGGAAATTTTGAATGGAAAAATTAAAAAAATACTTTAGAAGAAAAAAAAGAATAGAAAGATTATTTGGAGAGAATTATTATTGCTTTGGGAGAAACACTATAGTCTCATTTCTCTGCCTTGCATGCGTGTGTGTGTGTGTGTGTGTGTGTGTGTGTGTGTGCGTGTGTGTGTCCTTCATGTGTGCCTGTATGTGTTTGTCCCTGTATGTGCATCCCTGTATGTATTCCTCTGAGTGTGAATTTGTATGTGTTCCTGTGGGTGTATCTGTGTATATCACTGTGTGTGCAAGTCTCTGAGTGTATACGTGTCTACATATAGGCATGCAGGTGGAGGCCAGACCCCCATCTCAGATATCATTCCATGAAGTCATCCATCTTGTTCTTTGAGACAGAGGGTCTTCCTCAAAATGGGGACTACTGATTAAGCTAGGCTCAACGAGCCAGTAAATTCAGAAAATCATCTATCTCTGCTTTTCCAGTGGTTGGATTACAAAATAGTACCTATGTCCAGATTTTTATGTGAGTACCATGGATCTGGCTCAGGTTTACCTGGTTCTATGGCAAGCATTCCTTGTCCTTCTCTGACAAGGCTATCAAATAGGATCAAATGTAAGTTGGCTACTGTATTTATCTTTAGTTTTTTGTGAAAAGTGAGATACAATAATTTTTATATTGGTTTACTTTTAATTCTCATGTTTTAATTCATATAATGCATTTTTTGCTTCTAAATTTCACTAAGTCAATAAATTCTATACATTTTGTGTCTTTGATAGATTTTTCCATTAATCACGTGTAGCTGAGAGGAAGAAAATGGACTGTAAGTTAGACAACTGAGAGCATAAGGGTTGCTGAACTTCCTGCACTGCTCAGCGTTGTCAGAAAAGTCCGAAAGTGCATGACCCAGACATGTTAAAGTGGAAGGGTGAATCTCACCAGGCCGCAGTCCTAAGTAAAGAAACCAGGCAATTAAGGGCTGCTGGAAACAGGAGAAATTATCCTCCCCAGGAAGAATCACACCAACTGGTTACACAACATGAAGTATCACTCCTGGGAATACACACATATGACTAACATAAAAGATTTTAAAAAAAGATCATGGGATGGAAGAAAGCAAGAAGAATTTAGGGAAGGCTTGGAGGGAGGAAGGAGGACAACTAAGTAATAATAATTTAACTGAAATTTAAAAGGGGGGAAATCAGAGATGTAACAGGGAAAATAACCTTAAGCAGTGTGACTTTCTAAAGATGTTATTCACCATGCAGTGACAGGGACCAGATAGCCTTTAAAAGTTATTGTAACCTAGAGGGTTTATCACAAATCAAGAATCCATACTTCATTCTTCAAAGTGTTTTTGAACAAGATTTGGAACCAAAGCATTAAAAGCAATTTCTAGGGAAAAAATACTGTGCAACCAAGGGGAGTCTCATTTTGAGATTTGTAGGGGCTGGATTATACAGGCCAATACTCCTACATTGTTTGGCAGTCAAAATTCTAAGCAACCTGCCAAGGCACAATTTGCACCTTCCACGCAGAAGGTGACCGCCTAGCTTTTGATAGTGAGATAACATGAAGCCATTCTAAGCAAATGGTCAGGATATGCTAATGTCGTTCTGCTCCTTCTATTGTAATTTAGGAGGTCACCTAGGGAAGATATGTTTTTTTTTTAGTCTATGTGACAGAGCAGGCATAGATAGAAAGACATGACAAAATGGGCATAGATAGGTGTGGAGAAGACCTAAAACATTCTCTCTGCTACCTAGAGAACAGAATGCTAATGAACTTCCCTCTCAATTTACGTTTTGATATAAAAGTTGTTTGGAGAAAAGCACGGGTGATTTTCAGGATGTGAACTCAGGATTTCATGAAGGATCCCTAAAAACTGCCTCCTGATATAGTCATGTGAGTTATGCTTTTATTCCCACAACTTCACTCAGGGAAATAATTTAGGTCTGGGCTGGTCCCAGACCACTACAGAGATTATGATTCACAGAGAAACAGAGAAACAATGTTAACTTTCCACTGGCTGGAATAAAGCAAATCAAAGTTCTGGAAACAGATACTTTAGTCAATATGAAAGCAACAATAGAAATAAAAACAAACAAAGAATTTTTTGAAAAAGGAAAAACCCTGGCATGATCTTATGAGACAAGGAACGTCTGAAGATGTCATTGAGTTCATTTTCCCTTGGCTGTCTATTGCTCGGCATGTGACCAAACTTAAGAGCAGTTTGTTTCACCAGAGAGACTCCTCTGGTGGAAACTGAATTTTGATTTACAAGTGGTTATCAATGGAGAAAACGTCTGGGTTAAGCATGGGGACATGTGTCCATATCTCCTTTCAGCTCTAGGGCCCCACTTGGTGCAGACCTGTGTAGGCTCTATGCATGCTGCCTCAGTCTCTGTGAATGCATAGATACACTGATCATGTTGATTTAGAGGGCCTTGTTTTCATCTCCTCTGGCCCTTACACTCTTTCCACCTCCTACCCCTGTAGTTCCCTGAACTCTAAGGGAGAAATATTTGATGGAGACATCCCATTTAGGGCTAATGATTCCAGGGTCTCTAACTTTCTGTATAATATCTGACTGTGGATTTCTGTGTTGGTTGCCAACTGCAGAAGGAGGAACCATCTCTGTTGGTGGCTGAACAAGTACTAATCTATGAGTACAGCAGAATGTCATTAAGAGTCATTTATTGATTCTATTAATACTTTTCTTTTAGACAGCATTATTTAGTTTTAGCCTAGGTCTCAAGGCAAGTATATATATGGAAATATATCTATATATCTTCCTCTCTTTTTGTCCTATAGGTCTTTTGCATATACATTATGGCCTTCAGTTTAGCATTTTTGTGGGATTTCCGAATGTGAAAATGAGTGAAACTGTGTACTGATATCTGTTTCTTGTGTCTTTACTAGTCTCTTTTCCTTATGTTTGTTTTGTTCAATTTCAACATCTTAGTTTTTGTTTTATATCATTATGCTTTATTTTCTTATATCTTATTTTTATTTTATTATTCTTCAAAAGCCTGTTTTCTAATAAGAGACAGAAAGGAGTATGAATCTAGACGGGAAAGGAGGTGGGGAAGAGCTAGACGAGTAGAGAGGGAATCCATAATGAGAGTATATTATAGGAGAAAAAATCTATTTTCAATAAAAGGAAATAAAAAGAAAGCAACACTAAAGGATGACTCTGGATGTCAGATTACTTTCATGAATCACTATTTCATAATTATTATGGATAAAAATAGAATAAAGATATGGAGATAAACCAATAGGGGAATTGTTCTGACAATGTTCACACATGTATATATGTTCTGTAGAAAAGAAGCTTTTGAAAAGGAGAATGACAAACTTCCTTGAGCATGCCACACTGTGTTCATAGGCTAAAGAAACGGCAATTGCTGTCATTACTAATGAACAAATATATCATAAGGAACACAAGTGGTGCAGTTGCGAGGTAATGGTGGAAATCTTGTATATATATATAAACATTGTTTCCACTCCCCCTTCTGTTCTGAAACAACAGGATCTCTTGTTATGGAAAATGCAGTGTTGTGCAAAGTCAGGAAATTCGTTAGCTTTCTAGCTTCATACTCTATAAATTATTTATAAGAAGTTCTGAAAAGTTAATCCATGTCATACCATGGAAGTCTAAGATGGGATCCAAAACTCACATTTAAAATGAGTCTTCTGGGACTGGAGAGATTGTACAGCACTTAAGAATACTCACCAACTTAATGGCAGTGATGGAACTAGAACAGATCATCCTGAGTGAGGTAACCCAAGCCAGAAAGACAAGCAGGGTATCCACTCATAAGTGGATATTAACTGTAAAGTAAAGGATAACAATGCTACAATCCACACACCCAGAGAAGCTAAGTAACAAGGAAGGCTCAAGGGGGGATGTGTGAACAGAATAGACTTGGTCTTTAGACAGGGAGAGGGGCCCAGATGGGGAGTGGGGATGGGAACAGTTAGGATCAAGTCAGGGGAGGATGAAGGGAGAGAGCACTGGAATCTGAGGTTATTTCTAGGATGAGCTAAAAAGCTAGTGCAATAGAAACACTCAGGAGTCTATGGGGGTGACCTTAGCTAAGACTCCTAGCAATGGGGGATATGAAGCCTGTACCAGCCATCTCCTGTAACCAGGTAAGACTTCCAGTGGAGAGATTGTGACACCAAGAAAGCTACCTTCGTCTACAATTTGCCCTGCCTACAAGGTGTGCCGAGGTAAAGGTGGCACAAAAACTGTGGGAGTGACCAACCAATGACTGCCCCATCTCAAGACTCATACCTTGAGAGGGAGCTTATCCCTGAGGGCCAGGATCCAGATGTGGATTAGCCCAGAGAGCTGGGATAGAACCAAACAGAACTGGCAGAAAGATAAATTAATAGAAGGATAGATAGATAGATAGATAGATAGATAGATAGATAGATAGATAGATAGATAGATTCCTAATGATATTCTGCTATACTCATAGATTGGTGCCTAGTCCATCTGTCAACAGAGGCGTCAAGCAGCAACTGATGGAAACAGATGCAGAAATCCATAGCCAAACGTTAGGCAGAGTTTGGGGAATCCTGATGAAAAGAGGGAGGAAGGATTATAGGAGCAGTGGAGTCAGGAACACCAAAAGAAATCCCACAAAATCAACTAGCCTAGGCTCATAGGGGCTCATAGAGACTGAACTGACAGGGGAGCTTGCATGGAACTGACCTAGGCCTTCTGCATATATGTTACTGCTTTGGGATAAGCTTTCTATACACTGTGATTATATGTTGCTCTCATTGGTTGATAACAAAAGTTTCTTTGTCCTGTAGCAAGATAGAAATATAGATAGGTGGGAAAGCCAAACGGAAAACAGGAAGAAAGAAAGATGGAGTTAGAAAAAGACATGAGCAGCCTCCCAAGAAATAAGATTCCAGCAGACTGGTAAAAACCATGGACTCATGGCAATAAATAGAATACTAGAAATGGGTTAATTTAAATGTAAGAGCTAGTTAGTAATAAGCTTGAACTATAGGCCAAACATTCTGCAATTAATATTAAGGCTCTGAGTGATTATTCAGAAGTGGTACAGGGCGGGACAGGGAAACTTCCACGTACATGTACAGTTGTATAACTTGATCTTCTTGTGGGACTCCTAACAGTGGGAGCAGGGCCTGTTACTGACTCTGCTGCCTGCTTTTGGACCCTTTCCTCCTAACAGGTTGCCTCATCTAGCCAAAATAGGAGATTAGAAGAGGTGCCTAGTCACACTGCAAGTTGATATACAATGGCTGACCGACGTCCATGGGATTCCAGCCCTTTTCTGAAAAGAAACCAAGAAGGATGAGTGGATGTGGGGCAGGAATGGATGGCGGGTGGGGAGGCTCTGAGATACCTTTGTTTGGAACATAAACACAGTCTCAAAGGCAATGTTGAGTCTCTGGCACAAAATGAGGGTATGAGAGTAACTGTTTACATTCCTCACAACCTTCCAGCTTGCAAAAGCTATCAGAAAATGTCCACAGGAAAAGCTCTTTCCCTAAGGGTGAGCATTTTTCTTGCTCCAGGATAATCATAGAAGGGCTCTGAGGGACACAAGTCTGTCCACACAAGAGTGGGGGAGAGGAAAAGGGACAGGACAGCAGTACCTGGGGAGACCTGCATGGACAAGACAGGGCCTGGTCACCAACAGAACAGAGGAATTATGGCATGACTACTGACTGAGGCCTGCAGTTCTGTTGCCAAACCTGGGCTTGCAAATTCCTGAATTATTTATGCAGATATTTACTGCTCCTTGGTATTTATTAACACAAAGAGGATAAGAAAACAAAAAAAAACACTTTTTCTCATTTCTTTCAATTGTTCTATGGGGTTACTTATTACATTTGTTCAAAATAAACTGCCAATATAGTTGGTTAAACAACAACCACAGAACCCAAAAAAATGAAAGAGCATTTACTTCCAGAGGACCTGAGTTTGGTTCCAGGTACCCACATCAGGTGGCTCACAACCATCTGTGACTTTATCTTGAGGGAATCAGAGGCTCTATTCTGGATTCTACAGGTACCTGACTCATACATACACACACATACTCTTACACACACATACATATGTTTACATATACAAACACATGCACATATATCCATATATATTAAAAATAAATCTTAAATTTATTTTTAAATTTAAATCTTAAATCTTCTGAACACAAGAAGCTGTACTACATTGCATATATATGTATAATGCACATATACATACATGTGTATATGTATATTATATATACACACACACAAACACACACACATCACTATTTAGTCAGAATCAAAAATTTCAGCAACAGATAGTAGCTAAAGTTATCAAGATTCTCTCTATACTAAAATAAAGGTGGTGTGTGCTAAAATAATAGTTGTTCTTCATTTAAATTTACATTAACCACATCCCAAACTTTCATCCAATCACTAATTTGAATTATCTTAATCCATCATTTCTGCTTTCCTTTACCTTCCAAATGTGAACTTCAACTCTTCCAGAATACAATAAGATCACCCCCCTACACAAGAGCCTTAATGTTTATAATCTTTCTTATTTTAGAGAAATCAGAGAAATGTATGTAGGTTACATAATTTCCACTTTGGCATTCACAGAAAATAACAAGGAAAATAACCAGTGTTGGAGACTTATTTAACAATACAAGACTAGTGCTTATTGACAATAGGCATTTTACTTTAAAGGGAAACTGTTCTTCAAGGGATTGGAAAGGGCTATTGATTTTTCCTCCCATCATATCCTTAGGTGGGCCTGGGATGATTGCTGTTTATTCCACCCAAATGTTAGTTGTTCCCATTTGAAAACCCATTACGTCCTTTTCTGGATTGTCACAAAAATACAGGTAGAGCATCAGACTCTGGTGAGTCATGTTCCCAGTGCCAATGTTAAAAGTGCAGAGTGCTGTGCCAACAGCAGCTTACTGGCATCTGCCCGGGTTTTAATTCCCCATACTAATGCTTTCAAGCTGGAAAACAGATAAATTCTGTGCCTAAATCATCAGCATTTTGCTAATATCTCTGTATTTGTTAAATCGTTTATCTGTCATGGGAGCTGATTATAGGCATTTGTTACTAACATCCTTCTTGCTATTTGCTCTTGCAGGTTCTCAAGGCTGCTCTTTGACAGGATGCTGTCTGTGTAGGAAGTGATTCTATACTGATGACTGAGATTTTTATTAGCTAATCTTGCAAAAGTCAAGACGGCTTTAGATGATGGCTTAAGCCATTAAGCTTTTTTTAATTTTTGTTTTAACATCTATTTATTTGTTTGCTTGTTTGTTTGTATCCTGGTGTGTGTGTGTGTGTGTGTGTGTGTGTGTGTGTGTGTATCTCTCTGTGTCTGTCTCTGTCTCTCTCTCTGTCTCTCTCTCTCTTTCTGTGCGTGTGTGTGTGTGTCCCTCAAAAATGTATGTGGAAGTCAGAAGACAACTTGTGAGAGAAGGTTCTCTCTTTCAATAGTCTGGGTCCCAGGATATGCCTGAGATCATCAGACATGGCGGTGAGTTGCTTTACCCACCCTGCCACCTCCCTAGCCCTTAAGCTAATAAACTTATTCAACATGCTTATATAACAGAGTTTGTCTCTATGCATAAAACTTGATAATATGCATTGTTCACATAGATATCAAGAACTCAGAAGAATTTTTGTCAGTCCAGTGGAAACTAAATTTCTTTAGTAATCAAACCTAGTAAAACCAATCTTTAGTCTTCTTTTGCATTTAATGTCTATGATGGTTTGAATGAAAGAAAATCGTCCCCACAGACTCATTAGGAGTTCCATTATTGGGAGGCATGGTCTTGTTGAATAAAGTATTTCTGTAGGGGCAAGCTTTGAGATTTCAGATGCTCAAGTCAGGCCCAGTGGCTCATTCTCTCTGCCAGCTGTCTACACATCATGACAGAGAACCCTCAGCTCCCCTTCTAGCACCATGTCTGTCTGTGTGCTTCCATGACTCCTGATGACAATGTACGAACCTCTAAACTGTAAGCCAGCCCCCAATGAAATGTTTTCTAATAAGAGTTCCTATGGTCATGGTGTCTCTTCACAGCAATAGAAACATTAAGACAATATCAAATAAATAGCAAGCAGGGAATAGAACCCAATAAAGGATTCTGGGGGAAAGGGAGTATTTTTGTTGTTGCATAATCTTATTTTTCTGAGACGGGATCTTGTTGAATAGCTCAAGCCATAAATATACAATTCTCTTGATTCAATCCTCTTGACCCAATTGCTTAGATTACAGATATGTAACACTAACAAAAGTACTTATCTTAATTATTACAGACTAATACTATGGCCTTCCCAAAAGACTAAGAGCCATTCTAGAGTAAAGATATTAGCTCTAATTTATTTCTCTTTAATTCGTTTATGTGACCAGGTAATATAAATAAAACTATTATATTCTACTTTCTGAATCTTTACCCTACAAATATCTAACCTGTCTAATGCTTTTATATGTATACCAATAAAAGCCTTAGCTGATAAAGTAAATTTAAATGGATTATCCTGGATATCAGTGCACTGTTACTATATGATTATTCTGGGTCAACTACAGAGCAAAGAAAGGTAGGTGAGGAAAGTTGTAAAAGGATTCTACCTTCAGGATCAGGAGACTTTCAAGGCTTATCATATTCAGGAAAGAAATTGAGCAAAGTGAAAAGAAGAGAAAACATGGAGGAACCAATTACTTACGATGACTGCATTATACATGATGATTAACTCTTCTCCCATTTTCCCAAAGACCTAACTAACTTGTCATTTATTCGTGCAAGATCTGGAGTACTGCATACTACAAATATCATTGATAAATTAGAATAACAAAGAGCAGCTAATACCAAAGCAATAAATCTTGTAGAATAGTTCCTAAGTTTCAAAAATGAATTTTGCAAATGAACTCGCATTCCAAATGCCAAGCCCTATGATGCCTCAACATCAGAGCTAACTGCCATATTTTATTAAAGAGCTGAAGCTGGCAGTTTGTGTGCTGGGAAACACTACTCATCTTGTATACATTTATCCCTCATTCGTTGGTCCTGACTGTTGTGACAGTCTCAGGGTGCATATACATCATGCCCACAGAACCAGGTAGCATAGCTCCCAAGACTAATAGAAGAATGTTCAACGTACATCTATTAGGAAGTGCTCCCGCTCTTGACCATTTGAAAGTCTACAGATGACTTACTGTTGGTTTCAAGACTCTCACAGAGTTCACTTTTCACCTCGCCATTTGGTCTGTCATTTCCTTTTTGGATCAGTTTGCTTTGCATGGTAGCAGCTGTCACCACAGCCTTGAAGCTTCTCTTGCGTTTTTGAACATTCTGCTCTGGATGAAAAATTATGATATAAACTTTGGGCATATAGAGCATTCCCAGAGACACCGAAGCACTTAAACTCATGGAGACAGTGAGTGTTGTTGTCTGGATATACATCTGAGAAGAGGAAAAAAGAAAAAGCAACGTGGTTATTAAGTCTGACTAGTAGGAGATGAAGTAAATAACACACCATTTTCTAAAATTGTTCCAGTTTCTTTCCTATAGCAATATTGGAGAATATTCACTGAAATTGCCCTTGACTGCAGTCAGGCTTTCATTCTGACAAACCACAAATAAAGATGAGTGACTTTATATTTTAAAATCTTCATTCCTTAAGACAAATTGGGAAAGGGTGGAGCTTATGTTATGTTTTAAATGATAAACTGTATGAGGAAAGAGACACAATACAGTCTTGACAGGAGACCAACACTTTCTCCCATACACATCTTTTTGAAAGGGTACCTGTGGACCAAATGGCCACCTCAATACTTAAGCAAAGAGTAAAGTACGTGTAGTGAAGACAGAGGCTGTATAGCAATGTAGGCCATCATGACGCTCATTGCTTATAGAGCATCTAGGTTCTCATTGCGTAGTTCCAATATCCATTCCTGGTAAAAATCACAAACTTGATATATGGGGTTGTATTTTGTTTCTTGTGATTTTTTTGTTTAGTTGGGATTTTGTTTTGTTTTAACAACCTGTCTAAAGAACACTTCCTGGGATTTCTCAATGTTTATATCACATCAACATAAATATAGGAGCCTCAACAAAATGTGAAAGAGTTTTCCCTGGGGTTAGAGAGATGACCTAGAAGATAAGAATAGTTGTAGTTCTTGAGGGGTACCAAGGGTCAATTCCCAGTACCTATATGGTAGAGCACAACTATCCATAATGCCAGATCCAGGGGATACAACACTCTTCACGGACTTCCATGGGTACCAGGAACACATATTATCTGGTACACAGACATCCATGCAAGCAAAACATGTATGCATGTAGAATATAATAAGCATATATTTAAGAAAACAAAACATCTCCTCCTTTCAGATGTCGGATATCTGGTTCTGGCAATGGAGTCTCAGCAGCATATTTTGAAAATCCCTTCCATCTATTGACTCATTGCTACATGCTGCTAATATAAGCTCTTTGTTTTGGTGACGAATTTAGAAAAGGTGAAGGAACATGAGATTGGGAAGGAGATTTGTCTGAGAAGGTGTCTCAGGAGATATGAAAGAAGGAGGTGGTGGATATCATCAAAATACGTTGCATACTTGTTTGAAATTTTCAAAAGACAAATAAAAATAACATAAAGAATTTGGAAAACATGCAAATAATATGACAAAGCTCACACTACACCCACATATATTCTAAAGCCACTTGAGTTGGTAATCATCAGGATCACAGCAGTTACACTTTGTTAAGTTCATTGAAACCAAAAACCAGCAAAGAGAATCTAGAGGTCAAATAGCTTGCACATGATGTAAACTCACAAACTGATTGACTGAACTTTTAAATGGATCCTAATTGTTAACCTTCCTAACACATACAGTATTTCTCCAAATATACTTGACGGTAAGTTTTAATTGTCAAGTTAGAACCATCTAGAATCACTGATATCAGATTCTCACTGAGGGACCATCTAGATCAGAATACACCTTTGACATATCTATAGAATATTGTCTTCATATTGTTAATTGAGGTGGGTAGAATCAGCCTAATACAGAAGGCATCATTCCCCAGACAGGGAATCCTGTGCCCTGTAGAGACAGGGCTGTACACAAGTAGAATACTTACATGCATTTTCTCTTGATTGTTCATTGTGGGTATGACTAGCTGATTCAAGTTCATGCATTGACTTCTACAAAATGATTGATTACAATCTGGAAAGAAACATGTCTCAGCAAGACTAAGTTTTCATTCTAGCACCTCCTGAAATTGTGTGTGTATGTGTGTGTGTGTGTGTGTGTGTGTGTGTGTGTGTAGGTGTGTAGAAAAGGAAGTTTGAAAACTCTGCAGTTTACCTGATCATTGAACAAATGTAGATCTGGTTTTTCTCTCTGGCTATTAATTTATTTTCTAGAAAATCACACTTATGACTTGAATAGGAGTAGCCCCATAGACTCATGTCTTTGAATGCTTGACCCATAGGGAGTAATACTGTTAGAAGGTGGCCTTGTTGAAGGAAGTGTGTCAATGCAGCAGCATTGTGTGTGTGGGGGGGTGCTCTGAGATCTCATATATGCTCAAGTTATACCCAGTACATGTGGCCTCTCCTTCTGCTGCCTGTGGATCCAGATGTAGGACTCTCAATTCCTTCTCAAGCACCATGTCTGCCTGCATGCTTCCATGCTTCTTGTCATGACAATAATGAACTAAACCTCTAAAACCGCAAGGCAGCCCCAATTAAATAGTTGAATTTAATGGTTTCCTTTACAAGTGTTGCCATGGTCATGGTGTCTCTTCATAACAATAGAAACCCTAACTAAGACAGGGTGTTATTTAATAAAATATCTTTGTTTAAAATATGCACACAAAATACTTACCATACAACTTTAAATTTACAAAGGTAGTAACAGAACCTTCTTCCAGGTGTATGTGACAAGAAAGATAATCCATAGACAACGGAACAAACCAGGAAGTTTTGGGAGTGATGAACAGATAGTGCTGTGCTACCAGATGTTCAAGAAAAGATCACTGTAATCTTACTTTGAAATAGGAAAAACAATTTTTTTCAAATTCAACTTATTTGTTGATATCGAGAGCTAATACCTAGCATAACATCTTCTTAATGTTATGGGTCACTAAGCAAAGGAAAGGCCTGTGTTAGCTCACACTAAACTATATAAGTTCATCAGGAGATGCTGACAGTAATATGGCGTTAATAATTATCTCTTTCTATTCTTAGCTCTTCATCCTGCCTCCTCCCCCAACACTCCCAAAACCAAGGAAGGGGAGTTGATTTTTCTTCACATCCTCTGATGGCCTGCTATATAATCTGCTTCCAAACTCCATCAGTATTTAGAACCTGAAACAGTCAGATACACCGAGCTGAATTCAAGCACTCTCTGGAAAAGCCATAGAGAAGAAGCCCCAGGGTACACAAATATGTTATATTTTCCTAGGATTTACAACAACCTTCTCTTCATTCTGAGTAGATCATCTGCACGCATCCAAGATCTCCTAAAAGTAGGTCATGACCTAGAATCCTAAAGGAAGAAGAAAGGTATTCTAGTTCTCTGTGATCATGTTCAATCTTTTTCTTTCAAAGGCTACTTGAATATAGACTTCCATAGATGCCCACATCTCACCTGATACTTTTTAACCTCTTAGCGACTAAGGCAACCTCTTCTGAGAAATAAGAAACAAAGCAGCTTTATGATACCCCCCCTTCATTTCTCACACCATAAACATTGGACAGTGCTGCACTCTCAAATCAACTTCACATACTTTAGCCTTTTTTCATATTAATACACACACACAATGTAAATTATTTAATTGTAAAAATTAATAATCTTCTATCTTCTTGGTCTTTTGCCTAAGATCAAATGAAAAAAGGTACTAGGAAAAGGCACATAATTCTACATGGGTGTATATGTGTATATGCATGAGCACACTCACACCTATATATTTGTAAAACAGACTCCCCTAGAAATGGCTAGAAAAACACAACAGGAAAAATAAGTATTCTTTATGCTTTAGTGAAATTCTGGATTCTGCACATTCAAATAATCATGTTAAAGTTTCACTCTGGGAAAAATCACTGTCCTGGGTGTTGTGAACCTATCAGTAGGTTAGAGATGTCATTGTGATTTCACTAGAGAAGACTCAGATGTCTTTCATCTGAATTATTTGCTGATTCTCATTACACCCTCTTTGGGATTAGGATGCATGTTTTGAAATGGAGTGTCAAATCAAAGGCTAAAATTGCAACACCATAAATAAAGACTATCAGCATACTATTGGTCCAGTTCATGACAAAGCTCAGAATCTTTATCTTTGAACTATTGGTAATGGTGGTTAGAAGTTACAGAAAACAATTGCATGATCAAATGACAAGTAGAATAGAAACTTTGTTAAGTGCTGAAAAGATGTTTTTCAAGGACTTTAAAGACCCTGTAGGTGTATGTGCAGATATACACTTGTAAATCCAGCAGTCGGGAGCTGAAGCAGAAAGAAAGATTGTGTGGTTCTGGCCATGATCATGAGCAACAAGACATCAAAGCCAAGAGATGCTAGTACATAGAGAGACCATGCTTCATAAAACCTAACCTGTCATGGACAATAATTAAGAATGAGGCTTTTTTACATCAAAAGACAGATTGCCAAAACATCTATCTTTCATGGACATCCTGCATCTCTGAAGTCACCAGGCACAAGATGGTAGGACAAAAAACCTGAGATTCACAAATTCAGATAAACATAAAGCTAATACCTAAAAAACAATTAGAGAATCATGAAAAAAATTATTTTCTATTATGAAAAGCAGTATTGATGTCTATAAATAGAAAAAAAGAGAAACAAAACTACCAAAGCAAAAAGACATTCAACACACACACATAAAACTACAAGTTTGGGGGAAAAAAAAGTCTACAGGAAACTTCAAATACGCATATGAGGACGCCAACCTTGATGATAAGAATAGTAAGGAAGGAATCATACAATATCTTTGTTTTTACTGTTCCTGGACACTGGTTGTAGGCATTAAAGAAAACCAGGATTCTGCATACCAAAAAATAAAGGATTCATGGAAGAGAAATGGGCATTCTCTGTTGCTATGGGAGTTATGCAGATTCTGTGGATGAGTGCAAGTAATTGTGAGATTACAATTTATTTTAGAAATGTAAACATCTACATACAGGGGTCAAATGGACAGCTCAGCAGTTAAAAGCACTGGCTGCTCTTCCAATGGGTTTGATTTCCAGCACCCACATGTTGACTCGCAATTGTCTATAACTCTAGTTCTAAAGGAACTATTATCCTCTGTTGGCAGCATCCACATACAAGGTTCACAGACATACATGAAAACAAAATATTCATACACTCAAAAATATGCACAAATAAGTCAATTTTTTAAAAATGTAAATATAAAACATGCAACAAAAGCACAGATTTTTAGACAATTCTAATAATAAAACTGCCATCTACACTGCATTATTTTAAAATTTTTACATTTATTTTATTTTATGTGTGTGTATGTGTGTGTGCGTATTTATATATAGCATCTGTGTGAAGTACCAATAGCAATCAGAAGAGAGCCCTGGGTCCTCTGGAACTGGCTTTATAGATATCTGTGAGCTACCACATGGATGCTGGGAATTGAACCCAGATCCTCTGCAGATATAACAAGTGTTTGTAACTGTTAAGCCATCTTACCAGTGCCCCAAGGCCTGAAGAATTATTTTATAATGTCAGTGGGTTCATCACAAAAATTGAGCATGAACTAGATTTTATAAAATCAGAAACAAAAATTGATATGGGATTCCCTGTGTATTCTACAAATATATTTTATTATTATTTGGTTAATAAAGAAACTCCTTTGGCCTATGGCAGGGCAAAATAGAGCTAGTCAGGAAAACTAACCTGAATGCAGGGAGAAAAATGGCAAAGTCAGGAGATGCCATGTAGCTGCTGAAGGAGAAGGACTCCAGAACCTTACTGGTAAGCCACAGCCTCTTGGAAATACACAGATTAATAGAAATGTTAACTTAAGATGTAAGAGCTATCTAGGAATATGCCTAAGCTATTGACCAAGCAGTGTTGTAATTAATACCGTTTTGTGTGATTATTTGTGTTTTCATTTTTGGGATACAAACAAGAAGTCTCTGTGTACAAAAAAAATTTTCAAAACAGGAACTGTTATTTCAACCACAAATAAACAAACAAACAAACAAACACCTACAGGCACAAATCCAGCCCCACAGAAGGTAATAGAAGAAATACTTTTAAAAAAAAGTGGGTAGTCACACCTAAAGAAACACCACAAGAAATAATGTGAGGGCCCACAGATGTGAACCTGTTCCAATTTGACTAGAGATCAGAGAGTTTGAACTTATTTTTGCTCTCTCAAAGTTGTTGACAACAGATGTGGCTACAAACAAGAGATTCTGACCTAGGGTGTGGTATTAGTATTTTGAGTATAGAGTGGATCTGCTCCACCTGGAGCAAAGGTCAGAAAATTCAAGTCTATTCCTTATATCATGTTAAGGAAGTCTGTTGCCTCCCCCTCCCCTTTTGGAGTAAAGTATATAAGCATTTGTAAAATAAAGGATGCGGGATTCAGGATTCAGTATTCCCTGAATTTCCCAATGCTCTGTTTCTCTTATTTCTCTCAAATCTTTGTTCCTTTTGCTTAATAATTCTAATCCTCTTGCTTCTACCCTGGAACGTATGAATTTCATTAATTCTGGTATTCAACAAAATAAATAATCCCAGATCAGCAAATCAAAAAATGAGAACGATACACAAGCCACCACCAGCATTGGCAGCACCAACAGTGCTGTAGTGACAAAATAACAGGAATCAACAGTGTTAATTGGTATCTCTCAACATCAATGGTCTCAAATCCCCAATAAAAATGACACAGATTAAAAGAATGAATCTGAAAACAGGATCATTCTTTTGCTACATCCAAGAAACACATCTTCACATGAAGGTAGACATCACCTCAGGGTAAAATAATTGAAAAAGATATTCCAAGAAAATGTACCTAAAGGACAAGCTGTTGTAGCCATTTTAATATATGACAAAACAGAGTTAAAAAGTAAAACTCATCAGAAGAGAAAGAGAACGACATTGCAAACTTAGCACAGGACATATCCACCAAGAAGGCATTGCAATTTTCAACATCTATGCACCAAACACGTTAGCAACCAAGTTGATAAAAGAAACACTGCTACAGCTTAAAACACATATTGACACTCACACACTGATACTGAGAGTCCTTAACACCCCACTCTCACCAACTAAACAGAGAACTGCTGGAGCTGACTGACATCACAAATCAAATGGACCTTCAAAAATCTACAAAATACACCATCCAAACACAAAGAATACACTCTTCTTCTCAGCACCTCAGGGAACTTTCTCTAAAACTGACTGCATACTAAGATGCAAAATAAATCTCAAAAGATACAGGAAAATTGAAATAACATGCACCACAGATTAGAACTGGTTACCAACAGACACAAAAGGTTAACAAGCTAAACTATTCACTACTCAATAAAAAAAGGCCAAAACATTAATTAGGAAAGAAATTAAAATCTTTCCAGAAGTGAATGAAAATGAAAACACAATATATTCAAACTTACAGGACATAATGAAGGTGCTCTATGAGGTAAGTTCATAAAACTTAGTGTCTACTTAAAAAATCCAGAGAGATCTACAAGTAACTTAATAGCACCCCAGAAAGCTCTAGAATAAAATAAGAAATCACACCCAAAAGGAATAGTATCAAGAAATAATCAAACTTGTAGTTAAAATCCAATGAAACAAACAAGCATAAAGCATATAAATAATCAATGGAATAAAGAGATAGTTCTTTGATAAAAATGAATAAGATTGACAAACCCTTATCCAAATTAACTAAAAGACATAGAAAAGGTCCAAATTTACAAAATTAGAGATGAAAGGTAGGCATAACAACAGATGCTGAGGAAATTTGGATATTCATAAGGATATACTTGATAAAGCTGCACTCTACCAAATTGCAAAATCTAAAAGAAATGGGTAATTTTCTCTCTATATACCACCTACTAAAGTTGAATATATGTGAGATAAGCAACTTAAACAGACCTATAACCCCTGGAGAAATAGAAGCAATCGATGCTGAACACATTGAATGGAGGGACATGAATCAAATAATCCCAAGCTAACCCCAAATACAGTGTTCTATGGTTTTTCTTTATTAAAAGGGAGACCTCATGAAACAGGAATGGGGGTCCAACACCGAGGTATGGAGCACTGGGAAAAGGGGTGAGTAAGCAGAACTGTGGCCTTTTGGTACCCCAAAGCCATACCTCAACATGATCCAACATCTCAAAGCCATTGGCTGAAGGATGTTCCCCATCTCCTCCCCATTTATTTTAAATAAGAAAGTTCCAAACCCAATACAAAACTATATATAATAAGAACAGATATCAAGTATAAAAATTAAAATATAATCAGCATAAACAATATTAAGCAAGAAACATATGCTAATTGTTTTAATAATCATTCTATCCTAAGAAGTCTAAGTCTTGTATTAGAAATGGCCTGGCTAAATCATAAGAAGAAAGTAGCTACAACTATCTAATCTTCAACCCCATTGAAGGCCTGAGAAGGGAGATAATATTACCTGAGTAGGCAGGAAGTGCAACCAAGCAGCTTCCAAAATGTGCAGTAGATGACAGAGACAACTCACTACCTGGGCAGTCACCCAAAGTTTCATTTGCAAGTTGGACCAACCAACTTTGGCTAAGATCTAGAGTAACTGACGATTTTCAGAGGCAGGAAATTTTTTTCAAAACTGTCTTACCCTGTCTTGGCAAGGCTTGGCGGTCTTTTCTCTTGTACTCAGCTTGTCCATTCTGGACATTGTACATTTTGTCAGTGGTCATAGTAAGGGCAGTAGTGCCCAGTGGCCAGTTTTGCCAAGAAGAAAAGAAGCTCCAAGTGTACTGGCTTTGGTGCTCCACATTTTCTCGGGTATAGATCAGTGCTGCCAGAAGCAGTCTTATTTCACATCAACAGAACCCTAAGTTATTTAAATGCCATGTTCTACAGTTCTTTGAAGTGGTTGAAGATTACCTATCTTTGCAGAATACAAACTCTATGTATTTAAAGACTTGCAAAACAAACACTTACAAATTCCCTTGGACTGCCTTTTACAAAACCTTTTAAAATTGTTATCTGACACCATACGTCCCTTAATAAACAAACACCCACCCATATGCCCATGGTTTCTGAGTGCTGTGCTCCCGCTCCCTATCACCTTCCCCACCTCTCTGTTTGCTATTTGTCTGCATTCCTGGCATGTGATCTAATCATGTTGGAATTCTCCCTACAATGGATCTATCCACCCTGTCTTTGGACTCTAAACTGTATTCTGCCCTCATGTTTCTGTTCTCTCTTACAGTATCTACTGATCTAGTTCTCAGTGGGATCCCCTGTGTGCTTGCCTGGCTTCAGCAACCTACTCCAGGATTTTTAAGCTGGTCAGCTAACAGTTTCCCAGGAAAAGTTTTGTCTGTCTGTTAGTATATATGTATAAATAAAGTGGCTACAGTATGCTTATTTTATGTCTTTGTGTGTATATGTGCTTGTTTGAAAATCTGTCAAACTCATAACTCCAGATTATGACAGCTCTGGAAAAATGCAAACATGTGGATAGCTGCCATTTTTGATTGAGGTCAAAGTGAAAAAACCTCAATGCCATCTTTGATAAGAGTACCCACATGTTCTGGCCCTACCAAGGAGAAATTCTGCCTTCAATATACTTTGGCTTACTAAAATATTCCTTTTAATCCTCTTTTCTTTACTAACATTGGTAAGCTATAACTTATTGGGTAAATTATATGTCCAAATTTTACTTATATATCTAATTTGGATATACCTAATAGGTAATGGTACCCTGTTTCTCAAGTGCCTTTACAGATCTGAGAGTATGGCATTTAACAAAAGAATTTCTTATGACAGAGAGACATGCCAGCTCCTGCAGCATCCTATAACTCCTCCAAGAAGATGGATGGCTGTGGAAAACCTTCTACCTGGAGGCTTGCCTTTGGATGTGGCAATGCCACCCACACAGCAAAAAGCTGCCTTCTACCTCATAAGCTCCCTGGACCCTACACTGGGGGATCAATTATCTCATTCTGCCAAGACAAGTAGTCTGAACCTGACCCCCACAGGAAAAATCTTCAGTCTTCCTGGTCTCATCAGCTAATGGCAAGTACAGCTTTTAAGACTGTTGTTACTCAAAGACTATGAAGAGACTTGGGATCGCCTGTGTAACTGAAAATAGCTGTCTCACTTCTGCTCATGTATGTATCCCCTCTCAGATCTATCTGATGGCATTTGATGGCTTAAGGTACTATTCATGCTTCATTTGTTAAGTTTCCTGCTAAAATTACTGACAGGTGTGCTTCTTTCATAGGCTTCAGAGTCCAGGATTAACAGGTTTCAGGTGTATATTCAGAGGGTTAGAGTTTCCAATTTCCTTTATCTGATCTGGTAAAAACTAACAGTCTTCAGAACCTATCTAAAGCCCACCCTTTTTTCAAGCATAATTTACAGATTACTCCTGTTATCTGGGCCAAGACTCTACAGATAATGTGAACACCTACACCAGCTCCTGAGACTTCACCATTGGTACTACCTCCTCTGGCTCAAATGGACACCTACCCAACAACTAAAATCTGGTTAAAAGGCATATCTGCTCTCATGTCTCACTTATTCACCCATGCCTCTCCTGTACAACCAGGACAGTTCTCTGTCTTATTTTTTCTGGCAGTTAATTACCCTTTCTATGACTAGGCTCATTCATAGGGCCAGTAATAACAATCTATTTTTTCACCCAACAATCTGCCTTCTCATCTTCCTCAAGAAACAGATGCCTGAGGTCTCCAAGATGACAATTAACTGGATGTCTCTCCACCCACATTTCCCGGCTGAGCATGAGTCCACCAACTCTCAACTCTCTCTTCTCTCATGTCATTCCAAATCCCCAGGAAGTAGCCAGACTTGATCCAGCACCCCTATACCCAGACTCTGGGATGTTTGGAAGGAAGCATCACCCCATCCTCTGGCATTCATATACCCAAAGAATCTGCGATGTTTGGATGGAAGCATCACCCCAGCCCCTGGCATTCATATACCCGAAGACTCTGGAATATTTTGGGTTAAGGCTTTATCCAAGCCCCTGATATCCATATATCCAAGATTCTGGAATGTTTGGGTTAAGACTTCACCTTAGTCCCTGACATCCATATTTCCAAAGAGTCTGGAATATTTAGGTGGAAGTTCCATCCTAAGCCTACTGCCCTGGGAGTTGCCTCAGTCTAGACTCCACCTCCAAGGAAGCCCACCAAATGATGACCTCCCCTCCCCAGATATGCTCAAGACCACTCCCACATGGTATTTAAATCATATCCCAGAGAATAAACACGTGGTCTTCCTGGTCTTCCTTTCCCCTCTCTGTGGTTTTCCAGGTTTTCCTTCCCCATCTCCTCTCTGAGGGCCTGGAAGACCACCCAGGAGCACTGGCATCCACTAAACCTGGACTTTTTCTAATTCAGTTTGATTTGGTCTGATTTGGATAATTGTGTCAGTGGAGAGGTTTACTGGGCTGCAAAACCTTTTCAATGACATTCTGCTAGACGCACACACATATCAGTTCTTAAACTCATGTATCAGTGCCCTGTTTATTCATTGTCAGAAAAGTTTCATCCTGTAGAAGATGGGAGCAAGTACAGAGACCCACTGCCAGGCCATGTGAATGGAGTGAGGGACTTGGAACACTCAGGTCTAAACAGGATGTCTCTATGAAATCCCTCCCTCAGGTTTCAAGGAACCCTTGTAGAAGAGGGTTTCAGAAAGAGTGTATGAGCCAGAGGGAATGGAGGACACCCAGAAAATAAGGACTTCTAAACAAAATAGGTTCCAAGTATATATGAAGCCACAGCAACCAAGGTAGAATACACAGTTGGCACCTACAAGGGTCGGCACTGGTGAAGTCCTAGGGCTAAAAGAGGAAGTGGACAAAGGCCTCCATCCATAACCAGATGATATTTCCAATTGATAACTACTTGAAAATGAAACATTGCCAAAATCTTTTTATGAGACTACAATTACCCTGATACCCAAACCACACAAAGACATTATTAAGAAAGAGAATTACAGACCGACCGGTCTCATTCATGAACATTGATGCAAAAATACTCAATAAAATACTGTCAAACTGAATCCAAGAACACAGCAGAAAAATTATCTACCACAACCTAGTAGTCTTCATCCCAGAGATGCAGGGATGGTTCAACCTACAAAAATCTGTCAATATAATCCACTGTATAAACAAACAGGAATATAAAACCACTTGATAATATTATTAGATGCTGAAAATTCCTTCAACAAAATACAACACCCCTTCATGATAAAGGTCTTTAGAGCAGGAATACAAGGAACATACCTGAACATAATAAAGGCAATATACAGCAAGCCAACAGGCAATATCAAACTAAATGGAGAGAAACTCAAAGCAATCCCAAGGAAATCAGAAACACGAAATAAAGGGGATACAAATTTGAAAACAAGTAGAACTCTCACTATTTGCTTATGATATGATAGTTACATAGTGACCCCAAAAATTCTACCAAGAAACACCTACAACTCTCAAACACCTTCAGTAATGTAGCAGGATACAAGATTAACTCAAAAAAATCAGTAGCTCTCCTTTATAAAGATGATAAATGATCTGAGAAAGAAATCACAAAAATATCACCTTCATAATAGTCACAATAACAGAAACTCTAACTCTAACCAAACAAGTGGAAGACCTGTATGACAAGAACTTTAAGTCTTTAAAGAAAGGAAAAAGATACCAGAAAATAGGAAGATCACCCATGCTCTTGGGTAGCTAGAATTAACATGGTAAAAAATGGCAATCTTACCAGAAGCTATCTACAGATTCAATGTAATGTTCAGAAAAATTCTTCAAAGACTTCTAAAGAACAATACTCAATTTCATATGGAAAAGCAAAGAACCCAGGATAGCCAAAAGAATCCTGTACCATAAAGGAACTTCTGGAAGCAACACAGTCCCTGACTTCAGCCCAGAGCTACAGTAATGAAAACAGCCTGGTATTGGCATAAAAATAGACAGGAAGACCAATGAAATCAAATCAAAGACCTGGGTATCAATCCATACACCTACAAACACCTGAACTTTGACAAAGAAGCAAAAATATATTTTAAAAAAGAAAGCATATTCAACAAATGGTGCTGGCATGAAGAAGGATGCAAATAGAGTCATATCTATTGTCACGCACAAAACTCAAGTCCAAATGGATCAAAGACCTCAACAAAATAAAACAACCACACTGAACCTCTTAGAAAAGAAAGTAGAAAGTATACTTGAACACATTGGCACAGGAGACTGCTTCTTAACCCCAGTAGCACAAATACTGAGAGCAACAATTAATAAATGGGACCACCTGATACTGAAAGGGATGTGTAAAGCAAAGGACACGGTTAACAAGACAAAATGGCAGCCTACAGAATGGGAAAATATCTTTACCAACTCCACATCAAACAGAAGGCTGATCTGCAAAATATACAAAGAACTTAAGAAACTGTTCACCAAAAGAACAAATAATCCAATAAAAAAATGAGGTACAGACTTAAACAGAGAACTCTCAACAGACAGATCTGAAATGATTGAAATACACTTAAGGAAATACTCAGGATCCTTAGCCATCAGAGAAATGAAAATCAAAAGAACTTTGAGATTCCACCTTATACCTGTCAGACTGGCCAAGATAAAAAAGAACACTGATGACAGCTTATGTTGGAGAGGATGTGGGGTAAAGGGAACACTCCTCCACTGCTGATGGGAGTCCAAACTGGTACAGCTGCTTTAGAAATCAGTATGGCAGTTTCTCAGAAAATTGGGAAACAATCTACCTCAAGACCTAACAATATCACTTTTGGCTATATACATACCCAAAGGATGCTCAATCATACAGCAAGGACATGTTCTCAATTACATTCATAGTACTATTATTTGTAATAGCCAGAACCTGGAAACAACCTAACTGCCCCTAAACCAAAGAATGGGTAAAGAAAATGTGGTACATTTACACAATGGAGTACTACACAGTGAAAAAAAATAATGATGTATTGAAATTTGTAGGCAAATGGATGTATCTAGAAAACATCGTATTGAGTGAGATAACCCCGACACAAAAAGACACATACAATATGTATTCACTCATAAGTGCATTTTAGACATAAAACAAAGAAAAATCAGCATACAATTCATGACCCCAGAGAACATAGATAATAAAGAGGACCCTAAGACAGACATACACGAATCCAATCTACATAAGAAGAAAAAGACAAGATCTCCTGAGTAAATTGGGAGCATGGGGACCAAGAGAGGGTAGAAGAAGAGAGGGAGGGAAGGAGGTGAGCAGAGAAGAATACCTAACTCAATTTAAAAAATAAAATAAATTATATATTTATGGAAACAAAATAAATAAGTCTGATTTTAATTTTTTCCAAGGCAATAATCCTGGGGAATCAAACTACTCTTAGAGGTAGGTTGCTTTCCCAGGACAAGACGTTCCATAGAACATGAACTCAGTGGCATCTATGAAGGTTTCTTGTAGTATATTGTGGTGTGAGACTTTTATTTATCATTTTTTATTTTATTTTACCCTACAGGTTCTTTGCATACATATCATAGCTTCTAGTTTGATGTTTTTATGGGATTCCTATTTGTGCAAATGAATGGGTCTCTGTGTCTGTATCTGTTCCTTTTGCCTTTTCTTGGACTATTTTTATTTGTCATGTACTACTATTATATGTTTTTATTTGGTTTATTTTATCTTATTATTATCCTTTTGAAGTCTGTTTGTTTTTTAATGTGCTATAAAACAGGAGGGAATCTGGATGGGAGTAGAGGTAGGGAGTATTGGAAGGAGTAGAAAGGGGGCAAACATAATCAGGATATATTATACAAAAAAATCTATTTTCAACAAAAGAAAAAAGTAGTAATGTATGACTAATCAACATAGAAATGAGAAAGAAGTTATAAATACAGGTACAAAATTAGATTTTGAAATTAAATGTGCAAATTATGCATAACTTCATGCCTTCAACTATATGCATCTAGGAAATGCATAATTGCTTAGGATTCCAAGGATAAGGGGTGAATCTGAAGTACTCCAGAGTGGAAAACAGAAAGTAAACTGACATTGTTCTTAGAGCGTGGAGAGAATTCATAGAAAGGATTTGTCCCATTATCACTTCTTGCCCTTTGAGAAATGTGCACCAGTGTTTATTGTGGATTTTGTCCTTCTATCTGTAGGGTATAAGATTTTCAAACGTGCAGAATTCCTTTTGGAACTCAAGCTCCAACTGCTCAGAAACAGACTGGCTATAGGACTTTTCCTGGCTCCTTCCTCTAACACTCCAGCACCTTGCCGCTATTTTAAAGGAAGGAAACCATGAAGTGTATCCTTCTTCTGAGTACTGAAGGCACGAATTACTCTGACAATGCACAGCTTCTATTGACCCCCTTTCCTAATCCATCTCTGGAGAGCCTAGATATTTATTGTTTGGTCTATTAAGTTTGATTAATCCTAAAGTGATGTGAGTTGGAAAGATTTAAGTGAAGCTTTATTGGAAAAGGCAGTGAGTACAAAATAACTATCCACATCCAACTCTGCCCGAAGGACTCATAACTCCATTTGTGTTCTAGACTGTGATGGATTACATCTTTTATAACTTAGTTACAAATCTACCGCACTTTCTCTTTCCTTAGATGTCTTGATCCTGGCATCCTAGGACTAACAACATGACCATTTTAAGTCACTCTATACAGAACTATCTCTTACTGTATGAAATCCGCATTTCAAAGAACAGAGCCTCTAGAACATACAGATGAATGTCTGAAATTGAAACTATCCTGGCCTCTAAAGAGGAAACCCTCAGACCTACAGCTTTAGACTGTGTGTAACTGTCTGATGTTGCACTAGATACTAACAGCAAACACTGCCTGGAAAGTGTTTCTGGAAAAAATTTTTCAGAATAAAAATTTCAACCAAACATATGGTGACTTTGCTTGAGTCATCACACCTCACCAGAGTGAAACCACACCTTCCTATCAGAGGAAAAGATATATTCACCTAAAATAGCACTAGGACTCTCAAGTTGGAATTGCAATCATTAACACATTCCCGTCTTGTTTCAAGACAAGAAAAAACTATTTCAAGTGGCTAAAAAGAATACCCAGAGATTACACCTAAAATTTTGTGGGTGCCATGTCTCAACAAGTGAAAGGTACAGAATAAATTTCCTACTGTTCAGGTTAAGGGAACACCTAAATGTTACGTCCTTGTACAATATACTATATGCTCCATATTGTGAAAGAGGGTTTAGTCATTCTACAGTCTGCAGGCCAGTAGAGGGTACCAGATCTCTTTATAGATGGTTGTGAGTCACCATGTGGTTGCTGGGAATTGAACTCAGGACCTCAGGAGAGCAACCAGTGCTCTTAATCTCTGAGCCATCACTCAAGCCTGAGAGAGGATATATTATATATTCAGAGCATGCATCTTAAATTGCTTCTCTATATTTATCAGACAAATGGTTAGTCAGCCCATCTGACTAATGGGGGTGACTGATCAGAATGAAGAATGATTTCTAATGCTGTGACAGAAAAAATGAAGTTATAACATCCTCATATGGACTAAGGCTATTGACCTTGCTCACACCATTACCATGTTCTAACAAAGTGTCTTGTCTATCAAATATAACCACAAGCCATTAAATCCATTCCTAGGTTCAGTGACCTTGGTTGCTGATTGTAGAAGGTACTAAACTATATTTCCCTTTAATTTTTCAAGGAAGACCATTTCACATGTGTTATGTAGGCTACAGGACCGAAGGGAGTTTATAGGAAAAACAAGTTTATATCACTAGGCACCTCCAGAAAGAAGCAGTTTTGTCAAAAACAAAGCTCTGTGCTTACACCTGCTTTACGTCTTTCACTCTGAGCTCATTCCCATAGATTGGTCATATGTGACATTGCATCCAGAGAGCTTCTTTGCCTCTAGAAAACTTCCAATTTCTGAATATCTAAAAAATAAACTAAAATTGTCCCTTGTAAATATCCTTCTGCCTAGTAAATTTTCCCCATGTTCTAAATTTTTGCATTTCTGTTTTTAGCATTGATTTTTTTCTTTGCATATTTACTGCAAAGGCCTTTCACATCCTATTGTTGAATTCAACCCTGCCGTACACGATGCTATTACCTTTAATGGTATAGTCCGATTCTCTATAACATGATCATGTATCAGACCATTAGGTTTTCTGCTTGTCCCATTTGGAAGAACTTGTTTCTCTTCCCCCTTCACGTCAGAGTTCATTATATATGGTTTAGAAAATGAGTGTTAGCAAAAGTAGCTTCCACTGCACATGGCCAGAAGTTTTGGGTATCACTGAACACTTGGTCTCTGATGTTTAATTCTGGTGGGAGATGGTTTATTCCAGATGCCAGCTGTCCTCCAGCAGCAGCCAGCAATGCTGGTTAGTCTGTAGGCCACTGATTTGAGGGATGTTTGTTAGAAAAGTACATATAAATGCAGTCTGGAGATGTTCTGGAGACTAACGCACAATGCATTTAGAGCCATTCTACATATAAGACCAACATTAAACACTTAAACTTTACCACCCTTGGATATGGTAACTCCAAGGCAATAAATTACCTCCTGTGAGTATATATATATATATAACAGATAAGATTATTCTGACATGATAAATTCACATGATTAGCTGTGAATATTGAATAAAATAGTGTTTTGGAAGTACTGAAATAGCACAGAACTCTTGGGTGCTAATATTATTCAGTATCAATACCTTCTCTCAAGCATTTCTGCTTTTAACTTTTCTGTAAAATATTGGCCTTTTGCAATTCCCAGCTTTCACTAAATGTTTATCAGGGAGAATAAAAGGGAGTTATAGACACAGCTAGGCCAAGAGAGTAATTAGAGGTAATGAACCCTTCATCTGGCCTAGGACATGATCAAGGTAGGAATCATAAAAATCCAACCAGTGTACTAAAAGAGAGTATTTTGATTTACAGGTAAGATAAAAATGCAAGATGCAAGCTGTGTTAACTGTGGTTTCTGTCCTCCCTGGTCCCACAGCCATTCAGTCCCCAAAAAACACACAGAAGTCTATATTAATCATAAACTAGTTGGCCTTCTAGCTCAGGTTTCTTATTAACTAATTCCTATATCTTAAATTTACCTATTTTTCTTGTCTATATTACCCATGTGGCTTGGTACCTTATTCACCAAGGTATTCTCATCTTGCTTCCTCTGCATCTGGGTGACAGCTGCAGACTAACTCTTTTCTCTTCCCAGAATTCTCCTCCTGTTCTGGTTGCCCTGCCTCTACTTCCTGCCTGGTAACCCCACATATGCTTCCTGCCTGGCTACTGGCCAATCAGTGTTTTATTAAAATACAAGTGACAAGATACAGACCATTGTCCCACAGAACTTCCCCAGCCTTTTTCTCTTCCAAACAAGAACTCTGAGTTGTTTAGCACTTCTCCTGACCATTAACCTTAACAATTTGTAATCAACATTCTAAATAAAGGCTAATATCCATAATCCATTTTTCTAGGCTACTTCCTGCTGATTGGGGCTTCTTATAATCTTATGGGGACCTAAAGAAAATTTAGAATTATGATCATGTCCTGACTGAAGTATTCTCTGAGGCTTGATCATCTCAGCCAGCAGCCTTGAAACTATTCTGGATATAGAACTCAGACATTTGAGATTCCTCAGAGATTTTTCTTAAGCCAGAATGAATCCACAGCCTCTCATTTCCTGTCAAAACAAAAGCAAAACCTCTTCTCCAAAGTAACATACCTTTTGACATAAATTTTGAAGTCAAGGCATTTTCAAAATATATATGTTGCATTAATCCAGCAGCATTTATAATCAAATATCTTTTAGCAGTATTTGTTACTTCCTCAGCTATCAAAAAATTTAAAGACAACGGAATAACATACAGTGTCCAGACTCTCTGTGGCTTTATTTTAAACTCTATTTTTTAATTTTTACTTTTAATTTTTTTTCCATACATTGTTTTGTTTTATTTTTTCCATTCAAGAACATAATTAAAGATAAAAAAAATTTTTTTCCTTTCTTCCCCTTCTCCCGGTCCCCTCCCACTACCCCCCACCCCTCCTCCCTCCCCCTTCTTCCTTGAAAGAGGGCATGGTGCCCTGCCCTGTTGGAAGTCCAAGGCCCACCCCCATCCCTCCT
>PVIU01014608.1:0-51259 GCA_004026605.1 Ondatra zibethicus | reverse complement strand
GCCAGAACGGGCTATGGGGCAGGGTGGGGTGACTTGTACATCCTATTCCTCCTCCTCTTCACTCACTCACTCACTCAGCCAGCGTTCATGACGTAGTCTGGTCAGCTGATGATTCCTGCCCCTCGGGGTGTCAGTTCAGGATGACAGGTGCACAGTGATGGGGGAGGAGGCTGGGAGTTTAGGGAGGCCAGGAAGGGGCCGAGCTGAGAGCAGATCGGTGAACGGAGCTAGATGGATGGGAAAGAGGGAAGAAGGCTCTCAGCATAGCAGAGCTCTGTGGTGGACACAGGGGAGGAAGAGCAGCTGGAAGGCCCTGTGACTGCAGCCTCCCCAGACCCCAGGTACCCAGCCCTCCCCTCGGAGCACAGGACATGAGGACTAGCAGCTTTTGCTTCCCTTTTGGGACAGTCCCAGGGCTGTGGTTAAACGGAAACAGGGCCTCTATCCATCCCCACCCTGTCCATTCCCAGCCCAGACTCTTCCTGGCTGACCAATGCCTCCTTCCCTTTTTCTCTGGGTGGGAGGAAATGGGTGGTGCCCTGGGAAGATCCCAGACTCAGTTTCTCCATCTCACAAGGTCGGCTGACCTTGTCATATATATGTGTGTATATATATATAGTATATACTATATATAAATTATATAAAATAAATAATATATAATAAAATAACAATTATTACATATATTTTAAATTGCACCTGGATCTGCTCAAATTTGAATTGGTTTGGCACAGTTGTGTCTGGAACTTAGTCAGTCTCGGCTATTTTGTCAGATTCTGTCTCAAAATAAAATAATAAAATAAAATAAATTGTGTCTGGCCAGGTGTAGTGGCATGGGCCTGTAATCCCAACACTGGAAAGACTGAGGCAGGAGGATTATGAGTTTGAGGTCAGCCTGGCTGAGACCATTTTAAAATAACTAACCCAACCCAAAGTCCTCAAGATGGCTCAGTGGATGGAAGGTGCAGGCTGCAAACCTCAGGACCTGAGTTCAATCCCTGGGACCCACATGGTGGGAGGAGAGAACCAACTCTTACAGGTTGTCCTCTGAGCTCCATGCCTGCTGTGGTGTGCATAAGCCTTCTGCCTAATAAATAAAACTGTGATTTAAAAGGCAGAACCAAGACAAATAGAAGTCTCTCTCTCTCTCTCTCTCTCTCTCTCTCTCTCTCTCTCTCTCTCTGTGTGTGTGTGTGTGTGTGTGTATGTGTGCATCAACTTCCCCAGCAGTTCCTCCTCCCCAGAAGGCACAGCATTTATTTACCTGGCACCACCACCTGCTGGAACATCATGAGTCCCCTCCCTCAGGAGTGGCTTTGGGAACATGGAGTTACAGTTTCTAAGTACTGTTGTTCCACACACCACCTGAACACCGTGCTCTCTGCTATCTGCGGTGGGCCCACAACACACCATGATAACTTTAGACATGGGTCCGTCCCACAGTGTCTTACTGGAGGGTCATGGGAGGGTGGTGGGCCAGTGTCTCAGGAGAGACTCTGAGGAAGCAGTGAGCTGCAGGTAGAGGGACCAGCAAGGGTACAGTGCAGAGAGCCGGTGGACATGGAAGGGACACTTAGGAGTCTTGGGGAGGGTCAAAGGAGGCAGTTACAGGAGTTTGTACGCATGGCCTCCTGGCAGTGTGTGGGGACAAGGGAAAGCAGGGAGACAGACTGGAGATGAGCACAGACGTCCAGGCGGGTGACGACGGTGGCTTGGATGGTGCCTGTGTTGGAGACAGCCATCAACACAGTCACATGGCCAGAGCTGGCAAGGGGCTGGCTCTGTCTTCCTTTCTGCTTTCCTCTTGCACCACTGGCTGCAGGCTGTGGGTCAGCAGACTTTCCCTGGCACTGCCAAGGAGCCTGCAGCATCTCTAGGGTCAGCCCTGGACCCCGTCCCTGGAGCAGCTGCTACCTCCCCACCCCAAGCCCACTGTGGCCCGAACCCCTGCCTGCCACTGAACCACTTATGCCCTGAGGAAGTGACCCTGAGAACCCCTGTGATGGCAGGAAGGGGTCGGCCAGCCTGCCTGTACCAGGGTCTCGAGGCCCAGTGTCCGGCTCCATCCACTTTGTCACCACTGGAGCGAGCAGATGCACCGTTTTACAGATGCTATGCTGTCCCTGCTGGTAGCAGCTGGAGTGCAGAGTCAAGCCTTGCAGAGTCTGCATCAGGACTCCTGGGCAATTGGATCCTCATTGATTAGTAATGCCTGATGTGGGCTTGGGAGCAAGGATGGAGTCTCAATGGTCTCCTGTTCCTGTCTATTCATCTAGTAGGCCTTCAGTCTACCCTCTCCTGAGGTACCTTAACATCTTCAATTGCAGGTAGCAATTATCTGAGGCTTTGAAATGAAGACTATGGCCAAGATGCCCAAGTGGAGGTGGGAGGCTTGAGGCAGACTACGGCTTCTGAATACAGTGCGTGTGTGTGTGTGTGTGTGTGTGTGTGTCTGTGTGTGTGTGTGTGCGGGTGTGTGTGTGCATGTGTGTGTGTCTGTGTGTTTGTGTTTGTGAGCTGTGGCATTTAGAATCACGCTGCTGGTAAGTGGCAGAGCTGGTATTTGAACCCAGGACCCCTGAATCAAGGACAGGCAGATGCAGCAGTTGGTCAGGGAGGGGAAGGTGCTGCCGGGATTGCCCTGTGACCTTATGACCCACTTCTGCTTTCTGTCCAATGTGCTCAGCACACAGGAAGCCTGGTGGGGGCCTCCCTTGACTGTCCTGTCTGCAGCCGGGTGGACATGGGGTCCAGGCCCCACTTCCTGTGTTGTGCAAGATGTGGCATTCCCTTTATGGAACAGGCAGTGGCCTCGGAGGATGGGGACAGTCAAGGCTCGGAGTTATCTCACAGGCCTGGCCTTGGCCACCTCCCCCTTCTTTTACTCCTCTATGGCCCTGAGGTTTAGGCAGCCGTGAGCAAGAGTCTGGGAAGTCTTTCCTGCCACAGACTGTCCCAAATGAAGTCTAAGGCTAGGCAGCCACAAGGGAGCCTTAACCACACTGCAGCCTTATGGATGGCGTGAGTGAGGTCAAACCTCACCACAAACTCTAGAGTCCCAACTCTGCAAATGCCCTGTGGAGCATCATTCAACACGACCCCTTTTCTCAGATAAGGAAACTGAGGCCCCAGGCATAGAGCAATCTGCCCAAGGGTGGACCAATCACAGTTGTGCTGTACCCCCTGAAGGTTTTGGTGTTCCTGGTTGAACGCTGTCCTAGACATCAGGAAAGTGAGAGGGAAAACTCACTGCTTTCTGGGACCATCATGGCCATACAGTGTTCTCTCGAGGCCTCAGTTTCCCCTTCTGCTCTGTTTCCAGCTGGAGTTTGTGTTTCTGGGTCAGAAGGTCCAAGGCAATGCCATAGCAGTGTGGAGAAGAGAGACAGAGGGCACCCTAGAAATCAAAGAGCCAGGGATTGTGGGGTGCCCAACAGGCAGTGTTTGCCACTGTCCCAAATACTTATGCCAGAGGGCGTGGGCTGTGAGATCCTCTACTGACAAAAGTCGGGTACTTGGCAAAGACCCTACTTCCTCATCTGAGACCTGTTCCCACAGGTGCTTGGGGAAAGAGCCAGGCTGCCGCATGTGGGTCTGCTCAACCTTTCTTGGTGTCACCACCTTCCTGCTGACATTGTCATCAGCCTGCTGTCCTGCCTGGGGTCAGCTGAGGAGCAGACTGGAGCCAGAGTAGAGGCTTCAGGGCATCCATGTCAGACTGAGTTCGAAGCCTGTGTGGCCACTGACCTCGCTGGTGAACTTGGGAGCTAACAGGTTATGAGAGAGGGAGGACACGTAGAGGTGCTGGCCTGTGAGGGATAAGGAAGTGGAGGCCTTTGGGAGTGAGAAGCAGGCAGGGCCAGTGACAGGTGGCGGGACAGGAGACAGTACGATGGAGGTTGAGAGGAACCAGCTTGAAGACACAGGACTGTGTTCATCCTATCCTGGCCTTGGGAGCTGGGGACCCTGGACAGAGGACAGGTGCTGGTTGGCTTCAGAGGATGAGCTGGCAGCCAGAGGACAGATTGTGTGACTCACTTTGTAGACACAGTTTGTCCCTTTGCTGGTCATAGTAGCCAGGCCACCTGTCCCAGGGGGATCTTTACTGACCTGTGCTTTTGACAGGGCCATGGGGACCAGGTGATTCCCTTTCCGCATGGAGGCCCTGTGCCCAGCAAGAGCTCTCCACGTTTCCCAGGGCTCCCTCAGCGGAGCCAGCACTGGTGTCACCTGGAACCTCACACCTGGGTTTCCGTTCCTTCTCCCCACCACTGGGCTCATCCAAGTGCCTGGGTCTCTCGGTCCACGCTGGCCCACCACTGCTGTCTGCAGCAGGTCCTGCCTTTGCTCTTGCTCTTCCAGGACAGGGTTTCCACAGAACCCTCCAGGGCTTCAACTCTCTCAGCAGAAAGACTTCAGAGGCTATAAGGCTGTGCACCCCAGCTCTGCCCCCAGCCCCTCTCTCACCTTTCTTTCCTCTCACAACTACGCTAGCCTCACCCCAACAACACACCACTATGCTGCCCCAGAACCTTTGCAGGTATTGCTCCGCAGCTCAATCCACAGTCTTCTCTGTTCCAGGCCACAGTTCACAGAGGCTCTCCCTAGCCAACCCCTCTTGCCTCCTACCTAGAACTTTCTAGAAATTATCCTCTTGTTTATCCAGTTCCTCCTCCATCTCCCTCCTCTGGAATGCAGCTGTGGCACAGGTGGGGGATCCGGCAGTTTTGCTCTAGGCTGCACACCCACCTCCCAGCACAGGCCTGGTTGCCTTGTAAGTACATGGGAATGAGGGAATGCACGCTTCTCCCTGAGCCAGTCCTGCACGCTGTCTGCCCACTCTCTGCTGCTCTTGCAGGCACATTGTCCCCTCCCCTGGTGTGTATGTGCTATGGGACAAGTCAGCATCCTCTTGTGCAATGTGTGTGTGGGGCTATGTGGTACCTGTGGCCCCGGGAAGGTGCTGGCAACGCACACAGGGTAGCTGCTCCGTAAAGAGAGCGTGGACTGGAGTGGGGCACGGGAAGTCCCCCCCAACTCCATGGCTGAGAACACCATTTACCCTGGTCAGCGGGCTGAGAGATTCCACATGTGGGCAGGGCAGTGGTCTGGTGCTGGCCCCCTGAGTCCTTGGGCGCTGTCCTTCCTGGCCTGGAGGCTTACATTCCTTATGGTTTCCTAACACCTATAGCAAGTTTCCCAAGGGGCTTTCGTGGCTGGGGTGGGGGTCATAGGTTTCAGGCTTGACAGCTAACCTGGCCTCCTGCCAAGCTCCAGGAAGCTGAGGGTGGAAGGGGGCCCTGCCAACGCCCTCCCCCCGAACCCTTGCCACGAGCCTGACCAGTGTTTTCAACCTTCCTAATGCTGCGACCCTTTAATACAGTTCCTCATGGTGACCCCCTCCAATCATAACGTTATTTTTGTTGCTACTTCATAATAGTAATTTTGCTGCTGTTATTAATTGGAATGTAAAAATCTGTTTATCAGTGGTCTTAGGAGACCCCTAAACCATGGCTCTAGAACCTTCCTTGGCCCGCTCCTGCCACCCCTGTGCATCCCCCTCCAGTCTCCTTCAAAACTTCCAGTCACAGCTGTTCCAGTCACACAGAACACTCTTCCTTCGGGTGCACGCTCCCCTCCTTGTCTTGATCTCTGTGGGTGAAACTTTCCCTGAACCCCTTTGGAGCTGTCTTCTGTTGCTTTCCCCTGTGTTCCATTCCCTGGTTGGTTCCCTTCATCACAGGTGCTCGGTATCTCTGGGTACCCTCCCTGTAGGCTTGACCTCTCTGCCAGGGCACAAGTTTGGGGTCTATTTTGTTCTCTAATGAGTCCCAGGCACATAGTCAACTCCCAGCCCAGCTTTGTGAATTGAGTGACGGACTGAATGAGTCCATGGCAGAAAATGGCCCTCGAGTCTCATAGAGGTTGTACCAGAGGCCACATAGATGTCTAAGGTGCCGGTTTCACTAGATGTCTAAGGTGCCAGTTTCATTAGGACTGGTGCTGACACCCTAGGAACCATGACAGGAGAATGGCATGGGGTAGCATAGTGACCAATAGTCATAGTGACCTATTATTTGTGCTTTAATAAATAAAGTTTGCCTGAAGATCAGAGGGCAAAGCAGCCACACTAGTCAGCCATACAGGCCAGGGAGTGGTGGCACATGCCTTTAATCCCAGGGTTCAGAAGGCAGAGGCAGATGGACCTCTGTGAATTCAAGGCCGCACTGGGCTACACAAGATTGAATCTGTCTAAAAGAGAAACAGAGCTCACACAAAGGTGATCCCAGTGCTTGGGATCCCACACTTTAATCCCAGCACGAGGGAGGTGGAGACAGGAGAGATATGGCTGGGCTGAGAGAGGAATATAAAGGGGAAGAGACAGAAACTCAGTGGAGTGTGGAGTCTGAGGATTTATGGAGTCAGGATTTCATCCCTTCCGTCTGAAGATTTGGTGGAGGTAAAATGTCTTTCTAGCGGTTGGCTGCTTTGCTTTTCTGATCTTCAGGTTGAACCCAAACATCTGTCTCTGGGTTTTTATTATTCGTGCTACAGGGGAGACCCAGCCCTAACCCAGGGTCCTCAGACCCTCCAGTCCACAGCCTCAGGCTGGCAGGACATGGCTTAGCCCTTCCCCGGGCACAGGCACCCCAGGCTTGGTGCATTCTATTTTGAGCCTCTGGTCTGAGTACTTCATGTTCCAGCAGGCGGCGTGGCCAGTTCTGAGCCTGGGTGTGGCTGTCACCCTATCTGGGGCCCAAGGGCCATAACCTGTGGCTGCTAAGGCTTTGGTCCTAGCTGGCTCTCCACCCAGCTCTGTCCAGCTGACCCCATCCCAGCCCTGCCTGGTGCCTTCCAGGAGTGGCTTCGGGTCACCCACCCGGCATTGGTCATCCTTCTTCTCCCACCCAATTCCTGACTGCTCCTTCCTGGCTGTATGACCACTGGCTGTTCACCTCACTTCTCTGGGCCTCTCTGTCCTTGTCTGGGGGACAGTAGGAGCTCCATCTCCTGAGACTGTGGCAGACTCTGTGTGGTAAACTTGAGGGGCCCCAGACCCAACCAGGAGATCAGGAGAAACCTGGTGACAAGAGCGCCGTCATCAGCAGGCTGAGGTAGAACTGTCATGGCCTTCAAGGGCGATGACAACGTGAAGAAGTCCCTCACCCCCGCGTCTTCTCTGCCACCTACCCTGTCTGTACCGGTGACTGATGGCCACCCCTTCTGCTCCTTCGTGGCTCCCCTGCTTGCTGGCTGCCTGGTCTTTCATTGGCTCTGTTCCCTGCAATGTCCCCTGAGCTGACTACAGTACCTGCACACAGTAGGCACTCTGTAAATGTCAGAAGAATAAATGACTGACTCCGGGAGGTGAGCCTTGTGAGCAGAGTGTGACCTCCCCTCCCAGCCCAGGGGAAGGGGACCCAGACCCAAGCTTCATATAGCTGCACAGGCTGATAACTCCCCGGGTCCAGAAAGGGAATGTCACCTTTCTGATGTCACACAGCACTCTGCATCTGAGTGGGTCCAGCTGGCCAGGGAATGGGGCGGGATGGGAGAGCACAGTGCATTCATTTCAAAGAAGGGGTTAGTGGTGACCACGATCTGCTGGGGGCTTGGGGCCTAGGCTATCCAGTTCCTCCAGAAGAGGAGGACTGGGAAACAGTGGGGAGTCAGAGCCTGGAGCACCTTGGTCCTCAGCTCAGTCCCAGTTTCCTTTTTTGGATAGTTGTCCTAATGCACAGGGACCAGGTACAGACCTGGCTGGGGACTGGTGCTGGGCTGTGGGGTCCCCCTCTGGGGTTGAACCAAGAATCTGACTGACCCTGAAGCTCAGGACACCCCCTCAGCCTCCACACCCCAGGAACAGCCTGGTACCTGCACAGCTTAGTGGCCTAGACCTGGTCTCAAAGACCCAGGTTCAGATTGTAGCTTTGCTATGGTCCCATCCTATGGGCATTGGATATTTGGCCTCTAAGTGATGGGGTGACTTCAGAAGTCTGTGTGTGTGTGTGTGTGTGTGTGTGTGTGTGTGTGTGTGTGTGTGTGTGTTTGAGAGAAAGAGAGAGAGAGAGTGTTCCTCCCCAGCCTTGTCAGTCCCTCTGCCTGGGACTTCTGTTTTGCCACTGGCCCTTTCTCAGGGGCCTCAGGATCCATCCATGCAGCTCTCTGGGAAACAGCAACTTTGAAGCCTGGGGCTCTACTCTGGGGGCACAACCAGGTTAATCTAAGACCCCTGTGCCTTCTCAATGTCTCCTGCTGCTGGGTGGTCCCAGGGGCTGTCCCCAGGCTCTGCAGGAGTCTGCTGTGGTGCTGGCTTCAGGGACAAACACTGGGTGTGGTGGAGTCGAGTAGTGACAGGGGCTGGCGCTAGACTGAGCAGGGGGTGTAGTTTTTATCCTCACCCAAACAGGCAAGTTCCTAGTGCTTCCCTCCACCCAGACCCGGTCCTTCCCACCACTGGGGTGGCCTGGAGGCAGTTCCCAACCTCCATGTCTCTCTCGTGGTTAATGGCCCCCATTCTCACTTGCCCTGTGTCTGATGGCTTGCCACTCGAGACCCTTCAGATTCATCCAGGACTCATCTGTTTCCACCAGACTCTGGCCTTCAGCACCCCCTTCCCTGGTGGTTGTGGTCACCACCAACCCCTCCATGGCCTTCTTATTGCTCTGTGTGACCTGAGGGTCCTCAGGGCCTTTGCATACTCTGTGTCCTTGCCTTTGCACACCCTGTTCTTGCCTTTGCACACTCTGTGTCCCTGCCAGAGTCCACATCCTCAGTGTAGTCACAGGGTGCTCTCCTCTCTCCAAGGTCTCAGTCAATGCCTCCTTTTAACCCTTTGAGTCCTGTGTTCCAGTGGTTCTCAATCTTTCTAATGCTGCGACCCTTTAATACAGTTCCTCATGTTGTGATGACCCCCAACCATAAAAATAATTCCATTGCTACTTCATAACCATAATTTTGCTACTATTCTGAATCATAATGCAAATACTTTTGGAGCTTGAGGTTTGCCAAAGGGGTCGCGACCCACAGGTTGAGAACTTCTGCTTATTCCTTCGACTGCCTCCTGCTGTGGTGCTAAGTTTTCCTCTGAGGGCAGGAGCATCCCAGACAGTGGACAGATGTGCAAAGGCCTGGGGTGTCACAGGAGCGGCAAGTGGGTACAGTGGGCCCTGTGCAATCAGGCAGGGGAGAGCGGGCTGGGGCCTCTAGAAGTGACCTTGGGAAGCTGTGCCTTTCTCTGGATCCAGGAATCACAACAGCTGTCAGAGGCCGCCTAAGTGGACCCGTTATTTGACAGATGAAAAGTGAAGGCTGTCTCTGTGCCAGGAGTAGGAACAGTGTGTGTGTGTGTGTACTAGCAGTCACTCACACCTCGGTTCGAATGAGCTTCTTGATCACCTGGTGACTGGTTGACTTCTAGATCTCGTAGGGCCTGGGAGACAGAGAAGGCAGGGCAGAGCTTAGGGTGGGGCCAGGCTGTTTTAGCCCAGCCTTTGCCCTGGCCTGGTTCCCTTCAAGGCTCAGGATTGCACAATTGTGCCACCCACGGCTGTGACCCAGGCAGTGACACACTCTCTGGGAGCCACCCCTGGACCATGTATCCTGGTTATATACACAGGGCCCCAGTCAGCATGAACACACCCCTGCGTAGCCTGGCATTTCCTGGCTGTGTGACTCTGGGCAAGTCACTTCCCCTCTCTGAGCCCAAAGTTCCTCTTCTGGAAGTCAAGATAGTAAAGTATCTTTCAGACTGGGTACTGGGAGGGTGTGCTTCACCTCTGGCACTCGGGCAGTGTGGCCACTCTTCAGAAACACAGGCACACCCCAGCCCAGGGCCTTCGCAGGCACTGTTTTGTGTGCCTGGATCCCCTTTCCCCGAATGGCCAGCCCCTGCATTCTCGACCACACTCCCCTCTTGCTGGATTCATCGCCATGGCTCTCACCACTGCCTCAGGTTTAGCGGCTTTGCTTGCATGCCCACAACCCCAGACCAGCTACGTCTTGGCCCATCTTGCTCACTGTCACATTCCCTGTACTCTTGAAAGAAACGGCTCAAGAAAGTCACCAGTGAGAGCTGGAGGAGGAGAGGAGGAGTGAATGAAAGCCACTTAGCTTCACACCCACCCTGCGAAGCTCTCACTCCAAAGCCGGGCGGTGGGGGTGAGTTCCATGACCCCCTCCCAGCATGCCCTGAGTCCAACCTTTTCCAAGCCAACCCTCTCCAGCTGCTGCCTCTCCCAGCTCCCTGCTGCCCCTGCCGTCCAGTCCTGGGTCAGGATGACCTCTGGGGCATTCAGGCTGAGGGCAGCTCTCAGCTCCCAGGACCAAAGCTAAGACTTCTGGGAACAGGGAGCTGCCTGGTCATGGCCACCAGCCCCTGGTACCTTCTAACACATCGTAGAGGGGACACCATTACTGCCAAATGGGGACAGAGGATCCTCACTGGGCAGAGGATCCTTGCCTCAGGCCTGGTCTCGGGTTCCTTTGCTGTTTCTGGGATGGGCCTGGGTCTTGAGTCTGGCTTTCTGAAGCCTATGGCAGTCTGTGGTGACAGGTGCCACCATGGTTGTCTGATGGTCTGGGCCCCTCGCCCACACTCCCAGGCTCAGCTTCTTGCTTGGGAGGACAAAGGCCAGCCTTGCTGACTCTGAGGGTCCCCAGCCCCTCTGGGCCTGGTTCCCCAGCTGTGGGATCCGGGTCTCCCCACTTCCTGCTGGTCCCGCAGAGCCCCTCAGTAGTGGCTCCCCAGCAGTCTTCCCTCTGGGTCTCTCCTCCGCCTTCTGGCCCCACTTGCTTCTCTGGAACCAGCTTGTTTTTGTTTTCTGTTTTTACGGCTCCATAAATGAGTCACGGGCCTGATTTGATTTAATTTCATCGTAATTGTTATCTTTTCAACCTTGTTTTTTTCCACTTGGTTACTCACGAGACCACAAAACCTAAACAGGACGGGGCCTTCCCTGACCCGGGGCCTAGGTCCAGGGTCAGCAGCTCCTGGGGACCCGACAGGCTCCTGGGGGAGGCTCTGGCTGTTGCTTTGCTGCTGGGAAGCTGGGTGCCTGTATCCTTCTGGATCTTCAATCTACTTCCAGCGTCCTCCACAGTAAGATTCATCAGGAGAGCCAACTTGCAGACACCTCGGGCCCAGGAGGCATGGCGTGACACCGTGGGCGAGGTGGGGAGACTCTTCTGGGGGTGGCACCTTGAGCAGGCATGTCGCCCAGAATTTTCCATGTATTAAGACGAACCCGAAGCCTGATGTCATGTGTGAAAAGTCCTGATTTTTAAATTCTGGCCAACAAATCAAATTAAAAGCAGACAAACAAAACTCTAGTGTATGCCTCTACGTGGCCTCCTTGGCCATTTCTGGTTTAGAAGTTTCTAGAAGAGCTGGCCTTGTCCTCTGTCCAGCTGTTTGTTCTTTTTCCCTCTCAGTCACATTCACAACTCCGGATCACCAGGCTGTCTGTCCCGTGTCCCCACAGCCGCCCATGTCCCTGGTCACCAGGGTGAGAGACTGCCTTTCACAGCCTCTGACCTCTGGGGTGACACCAGCCTTGACCAATGTCCCCAGCATCAGGCCAGTAGTGGCTCCTCTTGTTTTCACATTTTCTCTTTCTCGGTATGTGTGTTCTGACTGAGAGAATTTTCCATGAGATAAAGTAGATTCTTTGTTATTGAAAACCAGGATATTTTGACTGCTCTCTCTCTCTCTCTCTCTCTCTCTCTCTCTCTCTTTGTGCGTGTGTGTATGTGTGTTATGTGTCTCAAAAATAGGGCAAGAGGTCCTTCAGTCATTTTACAAACTGAAGATTCAAGGCTAGCCCCAGGAGGACAGAGTGAAGGAACCCTGAGGCCCTGAGGGCTGCTCCTGGGAGCCTGCTGCAATCCCATTGACTCCATTTAAATATCTCCACAAGCCGTTATGACGTGGACACCCAGGCCTCCTGCCCAGTCTCACATCCTGCCCCTCATCCTCCTACTTGCTGGTCCTAGGAACTGCAGATGGCTCCCGTTGGGCGGAAAGAACCAGAAGCTTCCAGTGCACAGAACCCGTCCCAGATTCCAGATGTGCAGGAAGCCTAGGAGGTCATCGCATCCTCATTTGGTGATATTCTCCCTCTCCTTTTCTCATGTAGCTCAGGCTAGCCCTAAACTCACCACGTAGCCAAGGATGACCTTGACCTCCTGATCTTCCTGCCTCTGTGCCGCAAGTTCTGGGATGACGGGTGTGCACTGTCATGTAAAGTTCGGTGGTACTGGGGACAAACCCAGGACCTTGTTGGTACAAGGTGAGCCAGGCTTCTACCCGCTGAGCTAGGATCCAGTCTCCAACCTGCTGCTTCGCTTTCATTTTAAAATTCGTGTGTGTGTATGTGTGTGTGTGTTTACGTGTGCCATAGCACATATGTGGAAGTCAAAGGACAGCTTGTGGGACTCTCCTTCTAGTTCTCAGGGATTAAACTGAGATCATCAGACTTGGCAGCAACACCTTCATCCCCTGAGCCATCTTGCAAGCCCTAAACAGGTTCTTAAGTGTTGGGGAAATAAACTAATACATAGCCCAGCTCTGGCCTGAGGACTGAGAGTCTGAGACCCTTCTCCGACAGCCCACTCCTCTCCCGAGAATGACTCTTGCAGGCAGTGGGAAGCACAGCCGATTGGAAGCCACAGTCCAGTCTGGGTTGCCAGGCAAGCACGTGGTAGAAGTGGGATTTGAACTCAGCTCTGAGAACTGTTAGATTCCTACAAGAGGAGGGGAGGTATTCCAGGAGCTAGAGGAACATGAGTGGGAGCAGGGGTGGGGACACCCTAGCCTGGTGTCCAAGTGGGGTGAGGGCAGTGGGGGCTGATGGGGACAAGTGGAGAGAGGCCAGGCTAGACCCAAAGCAGAGCTGGGAGCGTATCTCCAAAGCCCTGTAGTATTGGAGAGCCTGCTTCCGAAATGCCTGGCTGCGGCTGGCATCTTATTTACCATAGACTCGGGGTTCTTGGTGAGCCTGAGGGTGTCAGGGGAATATTTGCCCAGAGGGGAACATTCTTCGAGGCAGATTGCTCACATATGACACAAACATTTTCATAAATCCCAGGTGGGACATCTTGTCAAATCGTGAAGTTTGTAGGGTTAACTGACAATTTAGTGATTTCAATTTGATAGGTTTTAATTTCATTAAGGATTTTAGGAATAATAATTCTTTTTTCACCCTAAATCTCACTGGAACCTTCCACATCACAGCCACCGAGGCTCATGGTATCGTGTAAAATAACTGAGGTGGAATGGCCGCGATGGGAAAAGGACGCACTTCTACAGGGTGTCTGGGGCACTTGCTTCCTATGTGAGCATCCGGGTGGGCTCCCAGGCAGATGCGTGGCCTACTGGAGGCCACACGTGTGCAAGCAGGCACGTGGTAGGAGGGTTTGAGGGTTGGGAGGTGCTAGTTTTGAGCTAAGCCGTTGCACATGCAGGCAATGCCAGCTCCTGAGACCAAAGACGAGGCTCCGGTGGGCCCAGCCAGGCTGCAGACTGGAATGTGCAGAAGGAAGTGTCTGATTAGAGAAGAGACGTGGTGTCCACCATGGTAGGTTCCTGGGTGGGGAGGAGGGTGCTGTGGCAGTGCCTGGCGGCTGGCTGCACACCGGAGGCTGGAGGAGCAGGTATGACAACTGAGCTTCTCATTGTGGTTCATTGTGGGCTCGTTGACCCCAACCCAGCATGCCCATCTTAGGCGAGATATGAATGCGTGGGCCTCCAGAAGTCCTGGCCCAACAAGGACGGCTTAGAGAAGGGCCAGCTCATTCCCCCTTCTTGTCTTTTGGACAACAGGGGTACAAAGAACAGAGCAATCAAACTACCATGCCCAGGGTCAAACCGCGAGGAATCACTCAGCAGGATCTGAACTCTAAGCTTGAGCTATCTAACCCCACCTAGGCTAGGTCCCCATGATATGAGTGCTCTAACCGTTCTGTTTGTAGGATGGTAAACTGAGGCAGCGGGAGGTAGAGTCACTGCTGTGGGGTCAAACAGCAGGCACAGGGAAGTGACGCTTTGTCCAGACCGTCAGCTCTGGAGCCTGCTCTTCCCCTGTTAGTGTAAACCTTCCTCTTCCTCAGACTGTCACCTGATAAGGGGGTCAAAGATGGCACCCATCTGGTGGGGCTTCTAATCAGATGCTCAGTGTCAAGCACTTAGTAGGTATCTTCATTAAAGACTCATGCTCACCAGGTTCACAGTAGGTGATCAGCTGCTGTTGACCATGATAGAATACCACTGGACCCAGCCCAGCTGTCCTCAACCCCACTTCCTTCCTAAACTGCCTTCTAGCCAGTTTTTCTGACTTCAACAAGTGTCCTGAGGGGGTAGGGTAGGTTAGGAATGGGGGTGTGAGGGGGAGGCAGTACAGGGGACTGAACTCTGCATGGTGAAACCAGCATCCCAGATCTGAACCCTGGACCTGCTGTGCTACCTTGGGCTAATACCTTGCGTTCTCTGAGCCTTGGTTTCTGCCCTCATCTGTCAAGCCTGGACCAGGCTGCCCGGGGGGGTGCCAGCTTCAAACAGGGCCAGGGGCTGTTGTTCTGTCCCCTTTGCTGCCAGCCCCCCACCTCCCCGCCTCCCGAGCTTCAGGCTGTGACGAGGAGACAGCCAATCTGTTTACTGAACCGGCTGACCCCTTCCGGGAACACGGCCCAAGCTTCCCAGAACTTGGGTATTAATGACCCGGAGCCACATGACGGAGCATGACACAGCATTTTTGGGTGCAAGGCAGAGCCCAGAGGGGAGCATGGAGGCTGTGGCCAGCCTCCAGCCTGGCCAGAGGGTGAGTCACCCCGGCCTGCTGCAGCTCCCATCCTATCCACTCGAGTCCTCCCCCAGACTGCACGTCCCACCTGGCTAGGGCCACCCAGGACCCCTTGACCTTTGCCTTAGTATCCCAGCAGAGGCCGTGGGTACCCAGAGCTGCCCTTTGGGACCATGGTTGGGCTGCACATGAGGCCCTGGCCTCCCTCAAGAGCTGGGTATGGACAGCTTTAGCCTTGCAAGAAGGGTGCGAATGTGACCCTGTTTGACAAGGGGAAAGTCAGATTCATGGAGAATGGGCAAGTTCTTCTGAGTGTATATTCACCTCAGATGAGTTCCTTTCACAGCCGGGGTTGGGGGAAACTGAGGCCTGGAGTGCTGAGGAGTCTGAACCCAGCAAGCCCCCATCTCAGACCCATCTTAGGTATGCTGCACAGCTTGGCACGTGGCCACATATACTGTGCCTCAGTTTCCCCTGTGGAGCTGCTTGGCTTCCTGACCTTGTGAGTCCCTGAGGACAGGCAGAGCACCTAACCGAAGGCATTCCACCTAATCACCAGCCCCACCCCCAGGCACCCTAGGCCACCCCAGGCAAGATGGATGCGGTGGTTTTTACAAGGCTGGGAACCAGACAGGTGTGAGGTGCAGAGAGGTATTCCCTGACAGAAGGGGACATCTTGGTTCCCAGCTCCAAAGCCAGGCCAGGGTCCATGGGGCTAGAGATGCTCTTTGATTCTTTTTCCTTTATCTCACAGGCCTTGCCTGAGCACCTTCTGTATACAGGTCTCTCTGCTTGCTGGGGGGTGGCAGCTATAGTGAGGGAGAGAACACACATGGATGGCAGGACATTTTGGTCCCAGACTAGGAACCATGGCGGACACATAAGAGATGACAAACTGGGCAGTGGGGATGACATACATGGATGGGCACCGAGTGGGGCAGTTTCCCAACAGGAGGCAGTGTGCCCAGCCAGTGTAAAGGCCCTGGGGGAGGCAGGGGACGGGGGCAATTAGGAAAGGTAAGTGATGAGTCTGGCAGCTGGCGGGAGGGATGGCAACAGTGCACAGGGGCCAGCGCAGAGTGAACAGCCACCACACGTGATCTGATGGCAGCAGGACTCATGTTCTCTATCCTCTAGGGCCAGGGCATGGCCACCCTCGAGGCCAGAGACAGCTGGGAAGAAAAGCCAAGTGAGGGGTCGACTCTGTCCAGGAGCCCACTGACAACTGGAGGTCAGAGACGGCCAGAGCGACGGCACAACAGAGTGGCAGGCCCGTAGCCAGAAGCTGCGGCTGTGGGCAGCATGGATGGCTGCCACCGAGGACCCCTCCGGCTGAGACAGCAAGACTGGAGGTCTCCCGGGAAAGGGATCGGCAGATAAAGAGGCCCTGAGGGGACTGGCTAGAGTTCTCCACTGCTCAGAATCCTGGAGAGAATGGAGGGATGGGGCAGAGGTTCAGGTCACAGGCTGGGTCAGGGGCAGACCTGGAACGACAGGCCCAGGCTGGAGCCTGGTCGGTTCTCCACGTGGGCTGAGGCACCGTCTGCCCTCATGGGGCATCGCTGGAGTCACAGCGGCTTAGGAGAGGGGTCACGGACATAGCAGCAGAAGGGTGGAGGGGCAGGAGCCACACGCATCTCCATTCTGTGACATCTATGCTGTGTGACTCATGCATGTCCCTCACCTCCCTGAGCCTTAGCTCTTCCTCTCATTCGTTCACTCAATCCTTCTGTCGGTATTGTAATCTTTTGTACGTATTCATGTGTGTGCGCACACGTGCACACCACACACGTGTGTGGAAGTCAGAGGCCAACTTGCAGGGGTCGGGCCTTACTCCTTTCCCCATGCAGATCCCAGGAATCCAACTCAGGTGTCAGGCTTGGCAGCAGGCGCCTTCTCACGCTGAGCCACCTCGCCAGCCTCACTCAGCGACTTTTTTGAGCACCTACTATGTGTCAGGCTGGGGACCCGGGGTGCAACAGTGAGAAGCGTCCTGCCTGTGTGGGCTAATGGGGGCACTGTGTGCAACGGTTAGGAACGTAGATTCTAGAGCCCGAGGGCCTGGACCCTGCTTCAGTAGCTATCAGCTGTGTGAATTCGAACCAGTTGCTCCACCTCTCTGAGCTTTCTCTGTAAATGAGTTAATTACGTTATCTGCCTTGCAGGGCTGTGCTAAGGACAATGAGTTCCCAGAGGGAGTGAGAGTCTGACGTGCTGTAGGTACGCATCCGAGTTTTCCGAGTTTGCATGGAAAGAGGTGGAAGATAAACAGAAAACAGGGAAATGTCCCATAGTGGGAAGTGACAGGAGCCAGCTCCAAAGACCAAGTGGGCCTACAGTAATCGTTCAATAAGTGCCTACCCTTCTCAGACTCCTTTTCATCAGCTTGGATGGTGAGGCCTGAGGTTTAGGGTCTGCAGAAGACCAGAAGTTGGGCCTGGCTTATCCAGGAACACAGGGCGGAACTTTGGGGCCAACCCCCAGACATTGCACCCCCAAACGCCCTGCACCCCAACTGCATCACCTCACAGCCTGGGTGGCTGGGACGAGCTGGGGCCTGCCTGGCGGGTCCCCGTAATGGCACTCATTACACAGGTGTCTGGCAGTGCAGTGGGGAGACTTGGGCCCCAGGGGCCGTGTTCTCATGGCACCCGGCCAGCCACCGCAGGCCCTTCCTCATCCTTCATGGGCCTGTGTCCAGGAAGGGCAGCAGGCGGGGGAGCGGGGCTGGCTTGGGGCCAGCTGGCATCCCGCAAAAGGAGAGAAAGTTGAGAAGTTTGGGTGCCAAAGACTAGTGAGGAGGGGTGAGGGGGGTGCAGGTGCGCAGGGGACAGTGAACCAGGCACATGGAGGTGAGAGGTCACCAGGATGACACACTGGGGCCAGCGTGGCTCGGTCCAGCCAGCCCACTCATGGGGTGCCCACCTTTGGCTCTGCTGCCTGCTTAGTCTGTAGCTCTGGTTTCTGCGTTTAACTGGCTGTGATGGTTTTTCTATATATATATAAGTATTCTATAACTATGTATGTGTTTGGTGAAAATTTACAACTATATGTTTAAAGGGCTGGAGGGCTGGCTCAGTGATTAAGAGCCCTGGGTGCTCTTTCAGAGGAACTGGGTTCAATTTATAGCACCCACATGGTAACTCTGGTCCATGGGGACCCGACACCCTCTCCTGGCCTCCTTGGGCACTAAGCATAAATGGTGTGCAGACACATAGGCATCCAAAACACCCACTCACATTAAATAAAATGAATCAATTTTTAAAAAATTAAAATGCATATATTTAAAAAGATCTCCAGAGCCAGACAGAGGGGACTCACGCCTTTAATTTCAGTACTCAGGAACCAGAGGCAGGTAGATCTCTGTGAGTTCAAGGCCAGCTTGGCCTATAGAGAGTTCCAGGACAGGCATAGCTGTTACACAGAGAAGCCCTGTCTCAGAAATACAACAACAACATCTCCAGACAGAGACAGGACCATTTCACAGGTGAAGAATTTCACTGGTGAAGAAAATGAGCGGGGTGACGGGAGAGAGCTGCAGGGCAGGTTCAAGGGCTTCACTGAGAAGGTGACATTAGCCTGAAGCCATTGTGGCTACTCTGAGGGAAGAGAGTTCTGGGCAGGAGGGACAGCCAGTGCAAAGGCCTCAGGGGCAGGTCGCAGTCTGGCTGTTAGAGGTACCAAGGAGGCAGGCAGAGGAACAAGGGGAGAGATTGAGGAGCACAGGGCCATGGCAGGAGGGAGAGCTTGTGTCTGGTACCATTGTGCATGGTGGGCACACAGAGGGGGCTCCACCAATGAGGGTGGGTGGGAGGAGCCGGACAGCAGCGAGCACTAAGTGTGGGAACAGTTGGCTGTCAGAGGCACTGACGGGAACGTGGGCTGTTCAATTTGTGTTTGAGCCTATTAGCCTGAGTTCAAACCCCCTGGATCCTGGAGCCTGTTATTAAGCTGGCTGTACCCTGGGGCGCCTGCCTTTATCCCCAGACAGGGCCTGGCCCGCCTGCCCCCAGGTCGACCTTGGCCCCCCAGATGGGAATAGATGGGCGGGACAGGGGCACCCCAGGGCTGCCAAGCACCTCACAGGCCTAAGATGATTCCGGGAGGGGCACAAACTTCCTCCCATCAGCCAGAGAAGGGATAGCAGCCCCAGGGAGCTGAGGCAGACCATCTCCCATGGCTGCCTCTTTCCAGGATGGCAAATGTGTAGGTCGAAGAGCAGAGCTGTCCAGTTGTGAGGTTCCTGTCATGGGCCCAGCAGTGAGAGCAGTAAGCTCCCCAACACAAGAGGCCTGCGAGAAGGCTCAGCTCACAGCCCTTCATTGGTTCTCAGCAGTAAGTGCAGAAAGGGGGTGGGGTGGGGGCCATTCTCTTCTAGTCCCATGATTCCACAGGTTTTAAAATTGCAGTTGAAATCCCTGCTCTCTGTCCCTTGGTCTAGCTCCTGTCCCGAGGTTCACAAGGCTCAACCCTGACTCTTTAGGCCTCCCCAGGGCACTAGCAGTCCCCAACTCTGCTGGGACAATGGCCTCTCTCCATGCTGTCCTCCTGCCTCAGGGCCTGTGGGGACAGTGTGATGGCTGCATGCCAGGCCGCCAACATCCCGTAGATTAAATTGCCCTATGAGGTATATCCTGCTGCGAGATCCATGTCACAGACATGGAAAACTGGGTCTCAGAGAGGTCAAGCCTTTCACCCAAAGCCACACAGCAGTGTGTAAATCAGAGTAGGAAGGATTTGAACACAGGCCCCGTGGACTTTAACCGCATGCTCTTTTCTTCGTTCCTTCTCATTTTCAACTTACTGCTGCCTCCTCCAGGAAGGCTTCTCTGACTTCCTACTCTAGGGTTCCCACTGTTGCAAGGGCACATTGAGTCAGTTACCCCCTTTCTCTCTGGCACTTTTATTGACATTTGACAGACACACGGCCGGAACACGACCCGTGGCAGACCTCCGTGAGTCAGCCTCATGGTAGACCTCCGCGAGTCGTGCCCCTTAGGTGCACTCCCAAGCCCACCAGTGCCATCAAAGCCTCAGGTGTATCCTCTATCCTCCAATCTGGCCATCCCCTTCCGTGATCTGGTTCTTGCTGCCCCATTTTCCCACCCCCATCACCGGCGGGGCAGCCACCCACATTGCTAAGAACGGCTTTATTTCTCTGGAATTTTCTACAGGTGGAATCGTCATGGGTCGTTCTTGCCGGTGACACGGTGGCTCGTCTGTGTGTCTTTCTTGTATATGTCTATTCCTCACCCCCATTGGGCTGTAAACTGGGGCCCAGAATTTGGTCTTCTGTGTCTTTACACCTGGTACAGGGCTGGGCACACAGGAAGTGCCTGATAAATGCTGACTAGAAGGAGGAAGGACTGTGCCCAATGGGAGGCACAGCCACAGGGCAGAAGAAATTTCCAGGCTATCTGAGGAACACTAACCTCCATCCCATGGAGGGCAGCTGGGGGGTTGGTTGAGTGCATTCACTGTGTGTCCTGGGACCTCGGAGCTGGGCATTTTGGACAGGTGTGGGCTGAGGAGTCGGGTTACCCTGACCGCCCTGTGGGTAACTGGCCGTAGGTTCTAGAAGCGACAACCATGCAGCTGAGAAAGCATCAGGTGGGTGGGAGGTGGCAACTGGGCCTCCCGAACCAGTTGGACTCCTTGAGAGCTCCCTGGGGCGCTGGGAGCTGAGTAAGGAGCCAAGGGTGCAGAGGGGGAGGGGAGGCAGCATCAGTTAATTAGTGCAAATTATCGGGAAATTCCAGTTCATGCTGCATCAAGCTGGGCAGGAGCAGGAGGCACTAATCAGGCTTTCCAGATACCCACAATCTGGAGCTTTGTGTCCCCCAGGCCTCTGTTTCCCTCTAGCCTGAGGGGACAACCCGTGGCCAGCGCCTGTCTCCACACTTCCCTCATTGGTCTATACCCATGGGTCCATTTCCCAGATAGAAAAGTAGAGGCTAGGACTTGGGGAGTTGGCTGAGGTCACACAGGGGCCTCCAGGAGCAGAACTGAAAAGGCAGGGTCACTAGGGAGCACGACTTCTTCAGTGAGAGCCACACTCGTTGACGCGCATTAATTGAACACTTACTGCATGCCACACATGGCTCAGCTCTCTGGAGACAAGGGTTGGCCTGCAGAGCTTGTTTTGTTTGGGGATCTGGGGCATCAGGGAAAGGGTTCCACAACCCATTGAGTTTGGAGACTCCACAGTCCCCATGTGCAGAACTCATTCCTCAGAGTTGCTGAGGACATCACGTGTACTCCATGGAAGGCTCACCACCTTCCGGCACCAGCCTGGGATGCCCTTTGACCTCACCATTTCCCACCTGGTGGAGACTCCTTATTCTGGTCCCAACCCTGGGGTTTCAGAAGGGCAGAATGCAGAGACTCCTTTCTTGGTTTGGGTACAGGGAACAGAGAAGGATGGAGGACTCGGATGAGGAAGGAGGAAAGATGACAGACAGGCACAAGGTTCTATGGGTGATTGATTACAGCTGGGTCCTTGGGTTGGTGGTGATGGAACTGTTTAAGGATGAAGGGACAGAGGGGTGGCCTGAAATGAAAAGAGCAAATGAACCAAGGGAATGAGCAGGAAAGAGAGCAGATGGAAGGACATCAGAAGGACACTGGATGGATGGACGGATGGACGGACGGACGGACGGATGGATGGATGAAAAAAGAACAAATGAATGAATGAATGATGGGTGATTAAAGTGCAGGATGGTGCGGAGGTTTGAGAACTGCTGATCAATGGATGGACAGGTGAGTGTGTAACTGGAAAAGCTGGTGGATAAAATGGCAAAGAACAAACAGTCTTGAAAGGAATGTGTGAGTGATGGCAAGTGATGGCCGTGTGGATGGATGGGTGTGCGGGTGGGTGCATGGGTGCATCATAGATAAAGGGGTAGATGGCTGGATGGATAGATGGGTGAAAAGGTAAGTGAACAGATAGACGGGTGGACCAGGACATGAGCAGACGCCAGCAGTCAGAAGGTTGTGCTGAGGTCAGTGTAACCAGAAGGGCCCTGAGTTCCTCTTTGATGTGGAGTTCGTGAGCCCAGAAGTCCTGCAGGGGGTTGAGGAGCCCCTGCTCCAGGTAGTGACTTGTTTTAACTTCTCGAGTCTCTCTAAGGGTCACACGTTTGGGGCTGCAGGTGGCTGAGGGGGACTGGATCTCCCAGAGGGTCGACATTTATCTACTTAGCTTTCTGTCCCTTGCCTGCAGGCCTGGGAGGCCCTGTGCAGGTCTGCGGACAACTTGGGAGTGGACAGTCGTAGCCATTGCTGCTGGGCAGTGCTGAGGGCAAACCTAAGGGTTTAGAAAGACCCTTGGGCATCACACAAGGGTAGGACAGAGCTGGGGATTAGACTGCCTAGATACAAATCTCAAAGCTCTGGGTTGGAGTCCAGGAGAGTGTTGGCCTTTTTCTGGGAGGCTGAGGGAAAGCTCTTCAAGGAAGGCCCCAGGCTGAGGTGCTGAGCAGAGGCCTGGGGCCTGCCCGTGGGTGGATTTGCTGTATCCACTCATACAGAAAGCTTTCCCCATTCAAAAACCCGAGGACGTTTCAGAATCTTCCAGCTCCCCTGGGAAGGCCGGACAACAGTTCTGGGTCCTGTTCCCAGGGGGCCATTCTTGACTGCATCCAAGTGTGCTTAAAGCAGGGTCTTGACCCCAGTGTCCGCCAGCCCCTCTCATCTCAAGGAGGGATGACTGTACCACTTGAAGTCTGGCCTGGTCTTGGATGGGGCTGTGTTTGGATCCCCAAGCCTGTCTCTTGTCCCCCTGTCACCTACAGGGCCTGAATGTACTTCTCTACCCAGACTTTATCCTCTCTCTGCCCCAGGCTGAGCCTGGGGTGGTGGTGATGATGGTGGACAGCGAAGGGCTGAGGCTTAGCCAGAGCCTCGGGGCCCAGTGGGAGGCAGATCCACATCTGCTAGCGACGTGTCTGCCAGGCCTGTCACACTGCTGAGGCTCATCCCTGAGGCATGTGGGAGCTGGGGTGGGGGCGGAGCCAGCTGGGCTGCTGTGTGTCAAGGCTGCACGCAGGCCCCAGTGACCCCAGCAGTAATCCCTAGTAAGTGGAGCAAAATGGTGGTGGAGAAGCAGAGGGTGGCAGGGGATGCTGAGCAGGAGGACCTGGACTGACACGCTAAGAGGCTGTATGACCTGAGGTTAAACCCTTTGCCTCTCTGAGCTGTGGCTTAAGGAACAGCCTGGGCGTGTACCCTCCTGGGTGCATCATGTGGTCACATGGTTCCTAAATCCCAGATGACACCTGCCTCTGATGAGCTGGGTCACTCTGGACATGGCGCTCCTCCATCAGGTTCTGGAAGAATGGCCACCAAAAGCTGGAGACTAGTCAGGTCCTGGCCGAGCTATTCTGAGGGGAAGAGTGCACTCATGAGGAAACACTTGCTGAGCACTTCCTGCGTGTGAGGAACCAGACACAGCTCAGAGCCGGCACTTCTGTAGAGGAGGCCAGAGAACGGGAAGTAAGATAAGCGCACCACATGCTATGTTCTACTTATTTTGTGTGTGAGCATGAGTGTGCAGGTTTACGGTTAAGCATGTCTATGTGTGTGCACGTGCATATGGATGCCAAAGGTCAGGGGCAGCTGTGTTCCTCAGACGTCACCAACTTTCTGTTTTAGAGACAGAGTGTCTCCCTGGCCTGGAACCCACCACGTTGGCCAGCAATGCTCAGAGATCTTCCTGATATATCTACCACTGGGGTTATATATACACACACAGCCACACGCACTCTGTGCCGCCATGTCTAACTTCTTACGCGGGTTCTGGTTATTGAACTCAGGTTCTGATGCTTGGATGGCAAGCACTTCACCGACTAAGCCATCTCCGCAGCCCAAACAGTTGATTACACTCTAAAGAGTTAAGGGGTAGAGACACGATGGCTCAGTGGTTCCAAGGGACCCAGGTTCAGTCCCCAGAACTAACAGGGCAGCTCACAATCATCTACAAGTCCAGTTCCAGGGGATCCGATAGCTCTTCTGGCCTCCATAGGAACAGCACGCACATGGTGCACAAACAAGCACGCAGGCAAAATACTCACAGAAGTAAACACACACACACACACACACACAATGTTCTATAGGATTAAAGGGGAAATAGTTCACATCTGCTGTTTGATTTCAAGCATCAGTCCTGCCTGGGCCCTGGTTTCTCCATTCTTTCGGTTCTGCTGGCTGGGTGATGGTGTCTTGGAGAGACTCATCCGTGGCTCTTCTCACAGTTGTGCCAGGCCCGCTTGAGGCAGCTCTGAGCCAGTTCCAGGGAAAGCAGCCCAGGGCCCTGATGCTTTCCCTACCTGAGCACAGTCTGGGCTTCTCAACCCTGAGCACGTCTGTCATGCAATCCAGGCAATTTACTCAACCTCCCTGGGCTTGGTTTCTCATCTGTGAAAGTGCCTACCCCTTGGGGAAATGGGGAAACTGCACTTGGTGTGCCTAACAGACCAGTATCTGCCCATTACAGCCGGTGTGGCCGACCTGCTGTGTGGCCCACTGTCCTGGGCTTGCCGGTATCTTGTTTTCTTCATCTGTGAGGTGGGGTAATGGCAGCGTGCAGAAAATAGGAAATTATCTAACATTTATCAACGGGCCCAGAGCAGAGACCACTGGTCATGCGTGACTGTTGTTTTCTTTAAGCTTTTAAACGCAGAATTTACTTAAGTCAGAGCTACCAAGCCACATCTGATCCACTAATAGCGTCATGGGGATCCTGCTGTCCCTCTCTGCAGACAAATGCCTCTGCTTTTAATCCTGTTTAACAAATTAATGAGATGTGAAAGAAAATTAGGGGCCTGGGGATGTTGACCTCAATGGAGACTTGTGTCCCTAACCAGATGCTGTGAAAGATTTGGAGAAACTAACTGTTCAAGCAGGCAATTCCTTCTCCTCTGGGACCTTCAGCCTTTTCTCCTAAAGTGAGTGGAATGGTTTCTTATCTGTCTGTGCAACTGTAGCATCGCTCTTTGGCTAGAGCCCATTCCTACTGTTATTTATTAAGTGCCTCCTGTATGCAAGGTCATCCTTCCTCCTTTCTTTCCTCCCTCCATCCCTTCAGGGACTCAGCAGGCTTCCCATGGGAGGACAGTGGCTGGGGGGTGCTGGGGATCTGCCCACAGAGGAGGAAGTGGGGGCTGGGCCGGCTGCTGACGCAACTGTGATGTCAGAGCCAGCCACAGGCGGCAGCCAGCCCGGGCTGCTGGTACCCCGTGTGCCTGCTGGCTGGGGAAAGGGGGAAGGCTTAACCCCTTCCCGGCCTCCCTTTCCCAGACAGCCATCCCCCAGCTGGCCTGGCCCACAAGATTCCCAGATTTCACAATTGGGGCTGGCGCTGACTCACGTACAGTAAGTTCAGGGAGAGAAACTCCCTGCTGCCTGGCGTCCCATCTCGGGACAAGCCGGCCGCCAAGCCTGCCCTCCTCATAGACACAGCGTGGCCACGATCTTCCTGCAGGGCTACTGACCTACAGAGGAACATGGGCCCTGCCAGAACTCAAGGGGCCATCTGTGGGATCCTGGTGACCACGTGTTCAGTCATGGCCCAATGCCAAATTGCTGGTGGCCTGGAGTCATCTGTAACTCTAAGGCTGAGCTATAATGTTCTTAAGTGGGAAAGGGGGGTGGTCACAAGACCAGCATCCTAGGTCACAGCAGGAACTGGGCGTGATGATTGTGAATGAGGCAGAGCACAGGAAGTGGGGGTAAATATTATTGTTGTGACGTCTAACCACTCCAGAATCCTAAGAGATGCTCCCTGGGGTACCATCTCTCAGGACAACAGACCCCAGGAAATTAGCTACCTTAATGTTCACTCGTCTTCATTTGCTCTGTGCACACTCATTGAACACCACTGTGTTCCAAAAACATACGGCTGAGTTCTAGAGTCAGCAGTGGGTTAAGGAAGCCCTGAAACTATTGATTTTGAAAGTGAGTGTGTGTGTGAATGTGTGTGTAACACACGGTCTCACTATATAGCCTAGGTTGGCCTCTCACTCAGGACCCAGGGCTGGGACCCCAGGTGTGTACCTTCACACTTGGGCAGGAGTTAGAAGTTTGAGATCACACTTGCGATTGGCTGGTTCTGTGTGATGGACAGCACAGGTGGATGGTGAAAGATAAGGGGGTTCTGGGGGACCTAGACTGAGAGAGGGAGCCAGCATAGACCTTGATGACAGGATCCAGGCAGTAAGACTGGCCTGCTGGAGGCACCTCTGGGCCATATAGCAGGGACAAGGATGGCTGGGACCCAAAGTCTGAGCCTAGGAGCTATGCTTGCTGGAAGAAACCTCATGTGCCCGGCCTAAGCTGTGTATGTCACTTGACAAAGGTCCCATTTTTTTCCACTGACCTGGGGCCCACAGCTGCCCCCTACACAGCCAAAGTCTCCTCAGAGGGCCTGGCCTGGCCTGAGGCAGCAACAGTCACACAGCTTGGTCTCCAAGGCTGGGTGCTCAGGGGCTTTGGGTCAGGGAGGGTGGGGAGTCACGGCTTCATGGCAGCCCCTCCCCCCAGCTTAGAGTTTGATTCATCACTGAGCTTTGGGGTGACCAACTATGAGATGAGCATGGCACGGATTTCTGGAAGGACATAAGGAGATAGAGCCCCTGGCTTGGTGTCTGGCCCCAACTCAGGAAGAGGTGAAACACTAGAGTGAAGGGGACCAGGCCTCCTGCCCACTTGTGTGAGTGCGGTGGGGAGACCCTGCAAGCAAGGACACCAGGAGCCACAGGGTAGAGCACACGCAGCCTGGCTCTGAGGCCTCGGGACAGCATGAGGCTCGGTCAGCGTCCTTGAGAAAGTTTTGTGTTCTTCTTTACATTAAAATTCATATGTCTATTTAATTAGGATGTGTGAGTATGTGTGTGGAGCGTGTGCCTGTAGTGGTGCATGTTAGGGGTCAGAGGGCAGCTTAGCTCAGGTGGTTTCTCTCCTTACACTACAAACGACTCAGAGATCAAACTCAGATCAGTCATATGTGGTGGCAGAATCCTTTACCCACTGAGCTGTCTCTTTGGCTCTCTGTGTGTGTGTAGGAGGGTATGTAATGTTCATGTGTGGGCTATGCAGTTATGTGTGGGTACATACACACGTGAGCATTCCTGTGGAGATCAACGGTGTCTTCCTAGGTCACTCTCTACCTTGCTTTTTGTCTTGTTTTTGTTTTGTTTTTTCATTTCTCTGTGTAGCCCTGGCTGTTCTGGAACTCGCTCTGTAGACCAAGCTGGCCTTGAACTCACAGAGATCTACCTGCCTCCACCTCTGCCTCCAAGTGTTGGGATTTAAGGTGCGCCCCACCATTGCTTGGCCCCACCTTAGTTTTTGAGGCACCATCTCACTGGCCTGGGGCTTACAAAGGAGGCAAGATTGCCTGGTGAGCCAGCTCCAGGGGCCCACCTTCTTCATTTCTCCAACACTGGGGTTACAGGCATGAACCACACAAACCACCATGACTGACTTTAAGTGGATGCTGGGGCTTGAACTCAGGTCCTCAGGTGTGTGTGGAAGGTGCTTGACCAACTAAGCTATCACTTCAGCCCCCGAGGATGTTTGAAAAGCATTTATTTATTTCCACAAGAGTCCTTGGTGCTCCCTCGGCCATGAGTCCAAGGCACCCATGAGATGGCTATGTGTCTGCCTCTCAGTATAGCTTAATGCAGAGACAGCAAGGAGAGGCAGTGTGGCTGGTCACACAGTGTCTACCATACAAGGGCGCAGCCGGGCGGACAGAGGAATGGAGGCCCCAGCTGAGGAAGAGAGCACTTGGAATCTCTTGACGGAGCATAGCGCTGGGATTCAAACCTGGTCCTGTAGGGCTTCTGTCTTGTTCTGGGGTCTCAGGACTGCTGGGAGGCCCAACCTGAAAGGTTTTTGTGTGTAAGGCCCCTCCTCTCTAGGAGAGGAACTGGCCTGGGATTGAACCAGACCCTGACACCCCCTCTGGCCTGGGTAATTACCCAAAGTGAGGGAAGCACCCATTTCCTGCCCCTTTCATCCTGGCTCCGGGGCTGCAGGCAGCAATTAACCTCCCCAGCGCCCCTCTGAAGTAGGTTCTGGAGGCAGACATGTCATTAAACCCATTTTACAGCTAGGTAAACTGAGGCAGAGACCACTGTGGCTGGAGCCTGTTGTTCCCCGTGACTCAGCAGCTGAGTTTGTTCCTGCTCATAGGGAACCCAACCAGGTGCCCCTCACCCCAGGCCAGGCCTGTGACAGGTCCGGGGGTGGGGGGGGATCCAGGAGTCTATTCTGACCTTTGCTCTCTCACACAGGGGCTGCCAACTGATGGAAGGCACTAGAACTTGACTGTGTAACCCTGGGCAAGTCCATTCTTTCTCTGGGCTTCAGTTCTATCAGTAGCAGGAAGATGCTCACATCTGTCTTATAGCTTTACCTGGACGAAAAGTGCACATCTCCTCACGATGGAATTGCCTCCTCCCGGTGCTTCCCAAACACTCGCTCTCAACTCCTGAGCTTCCTGTCACAGAGACAGCTGCCTGGAATGCCCTCCCAGCTCCCGGGTGATGTCATCACCGTCTCCGCCTCTGTCTAGAGAGCCTGACAGTGCCCCTCACACGCTTTGGGGTGCTTCACTGCTTAGTTTCCTTATGGTCTTTTCAGCTTCACACACACAGTGGTTCTGATCTGTTTGATCATCGTGCGGCCCTGAACTTGGCCAGCACACACTAGGTGCTCAGGAAATTGTGGCTTTCTTCTTTCTTTGCTGGCTCCGAGGTCAGCTGTGACCCACCTTGAATGTTGCTGGTTCCTCTGTTCCCCTCTTGGGGGTGAAGCATGGACTGGGCTTGTGAGTCTCAGTCAGCTGCTCCGAGATCCCAGTCCACGCTTTCCATGTCCCCAGTTTATGGGTGGACAGAGGGAAGAGGCCCCGGCCACTGCTGGGTACAGGTGCTTGGCACCACACAACCTGCCTTTGGTTCACCCCAGGCAGAGCCCACAGCCAGCCACTGGCTCCCTTGGCACATCCGTCAGCACCCTTGGGGGAAAGAATTTGGAGAGGGGAGAAAGAAGAAGAAAAGCAAGCAGGGTGTGAGGGGGCCCATCGCACACCTGTGTAAACAATGTCACCTTATACCCCATCAGGCACCCTTGCCTTCCGTGCCGTTGCTGGGCTTGTTTTCCTTGGCACAGGCACCCCATAGAGTGGAATTCAGCTGAAGGGACCCAATTGTCATCTTCTAAGCATGCTCCCAGGCCAAGGACTGCCAGGGCTCTGACTGACATCCTACTTCTGTCCTCAGAAGTTCCAGAACATTCCTGGGATCCGGGAATCTCCCGCCCCCGCAGCTGGCCCAGAACTCTGGGATCTTGGGATTCAAAGCTCATCCCCGCCTGCTTTCCAGGAGGCACTGTGGATGGAAAGGGAGAGTGAAGCCCGAGGTCAGAGGGTATGGTGGCCGGAGTGAGGTCCCCAGCAATGCCCACCATCCATCCCAGCAGTGGCACACCGCTTTCTGGAATCTTCCGTCCTTGTTACAGCTCTGAGGAACCAAAGCCCACTGCAGCTCTAGATCCAAGCATGATCATGTGACCAAGACACACTATCCTGGGCCTCTCACGTTGGCTGTCTTTGTATATGCAGTTTTCCCTTCAGGTCTACAGTGAGCAAGCACATGGCCAAGACAAACACAAAAGTTGCCCTAGAAACCAGCTCAGCTAGAGGATGTCCAAACTCCTGGATCCAGCTGAACCTAAAGGCTTGCCCTGGGCAGCTCAGGCTCCATGGGCCACCGGCTTGCCCCTTTGGGGTCTGGTTTTGTATCATTTGCACATAGAAGGCTCTGACTGACTGGGAGGAGGGAAGGGAAGAGATCCTGGATAGAGACAGGAAGGGATTCATGCCACAAGGCTCCTCAAGGAAGGGTCTGCTTTGCCAGGGGTGGGAGGAATGTATTCAAAAGTGGGGACAACCCACAGACAGCTTGGTGTGGTGAGATGCTAACTGCATACCAGACTGAGCCCCACCAACACTCTCTCATGTGCCAGGATGCTGGTGCATGCCTGGAGGCCCACACAAAATGATTTCTATGGCACCAGATGAGTGTATGGGGTAGCCTGGCTGCTGCACCTTCCTTGGACCCAGAAAAGCTTGTCTAGTGTCCAATCTACAGTTCTGTGCACCATGAGGGCCCCCTCTGTGAACAAGAGAGCACCGCCCATCACTAGCCGGTGGTGCACACTCCGTATGGTGAGGTAGCCAACCCTTCTAGACTGAGATGTCCCCAGCCTGTCCAGAAGATGGCCTGTCTCTGCCAATGTCCCAGATGGCAGAGTCCCAGCTTCTAGCACTGCCCATGACATCACAGCCATGAGAGCAGGTGTTCCCCTCTGAGGCTGCTGCCCCCTTCCCGGTACAATGCTCCCGAGATGCACAGAGTTCTGCGGATCAGTATGTTCTATTTCATTGCTGCACAGCATTAGGTGGAGGAGTGGGGCCCCAGCTTGGACAAGAGTCAGACTGTTTTCAGTTTTTAGCAGTTATGAAACACGTGTGAATGAAGGCCTGTGTGAACATAGTTTTCTTTACCTTGGGGCAGGGGCCAGTTTTCCATAGTGTTTGTGCCGCTTTGAAGTCAGGCGCCAATGCCTGTTGTTTTGCAACTTTAGCAACAATGTAGCATCAGGTTATTTTGCTTTTTTTAAATTTCAGTCATCCAAATTGTGTATCACGTGTATAATGAGACATTATAGAGTATCAGTTGATTTCCCCTAACAACTGATAAACATCTTTTAACACACTAACTTTTCCAGCCCCAAGAAAACTCAGATTCCTGGGCGGGTTAAATGGTTCAGTAGGTAAAGGAAATTGCTACCAGGCCTGGCGACCTGAGTTCAATCCCCTGGATCCACATGGTGGAAAGAGAGAACCCACTCCACAAAGTTGACCTCTGACTCCAGATTCTTGCCACGGCACACACGCACCCCACTACCCCAATAATCTTGCCACGGCACACACACATGCCCCCGACCCCAATAATAAACAAATACAATGAAAAGAAAACTCAATTGTCTATCTATTATTGAATTAATGTTTACTATCTCTTTTGGAGAAAGGTCAGCCCTTTGTCAAAATGTGTCGTTGAGGGCTGGAGAGATGGCTCAGTGGTTAAAAGCACTGGCTACTTTTGTAAAGGACCTTTCCTGGTGGCTCACAACCACCTTAACTCCAATTCCAGGGTATCTGATGCCCCCGTCTCGCCTCTGCAGGTACCAAGCACTTATGTGGTACACAGACATCCACAAGGCAAAACCACTCAAACATAAAATTTTAAAAATAAAAAAATCTAAAACATGGCTTACAAGTATTCCCTCAGCCCACAGCTTCCCATTTTTCTCTTACCAGGCAACTTTGATGACGACACTCTTGTTTTCTACCTTTTTCTTAGTTAGCTTTGGTGGGTAGCATGTGCTCCTGGGTGTGTGTGTTTGTGTGTGTGTGTGTGTATGGTTTTCTTTTTTCAAGTCTCACGGTGACACCAAATGTCTCCTTTGAAAATAAATACATTTGAGTAAGGAAAGTAAGACGGCAATAAGTAAACCATTAAGTGGTAACAGTTGGGGAAGGAGCCGGAACAAGTCACCGTGTGGCCACCCTGAGTGCTGTCAGAAGTCGGTTACTCAGCACCCACCTTGGACCAGGCTGAGTGCTGGGCCCTGGGATGAACACAGCACATAAGATACCATCTGCCACTTTTGCAGAACTTGTTCAGCAGTGAATTCCTCTTCATCCTTCAAAACCCAGTCCAGATGGCTCTCCCTCTCTTTGGACATTTCCTGGCACAATCATCATACCCCTCTGTAACTTCTGATCTCCTTCAGCATCTTCCTGGCTGGACACGTGTGAACTTGGCCGCAGCAATCTGCCACACAGGTGCCAGAGGAAGACAGATGACGCAAGATGGCAAAGACCACTGAGCTGATCTGTGTGAGCACCATCAACCGGGTCACAGTAGGCCCAACCCCACACAGGCCAAGGTCTCTCCTCCTGGCTTCCACTCTCAGCATCAAGGACCCCCTAGTGCCGTTGGATTCAGAATCTCTCTCTCTCTCTCTCTTATTTTTGGTTTTTCAAGACAGGGCTTCTCTGTGTAACAGTCCTAGCCTTGGACTCACTGATATCCACCTGCCTCTGCATCTGGAGTACTGGGATTAAAGGTGTGCTCCACCACTGCCTGGCTAATCTCAGCGGGTAGTTCAGGCTGGCCTTGAACTCGAGGCAATACACCCCCCCACACTCAGAGTGCTGGAATTATAATTGTGAGCCTGACTTTACTGTTTGTCTATTATTTATTTAAAGATAGGGTCTAGCGTGCACAGGCTAGCTTTGAACTCAAATGTAGGTAAGAATGACCTTGAACTTCTGCTGTTCCTGCCTCAGTCTCCTGACTGCTTAGAGTATATAGGTATATGCCATGCTGCCCAGTTTGTTAGGCACCGTGGATGGGACCCAGGGCTAGGTGTATGAGAAGCAAGCCCCTTGGCAGCAGAACTACACCCAACCCTATCATTTTAAAATGATTTTTAATTTTTGTTCTTTGAGACAGGGTCCCACTCTGTAGCCCAGGCTGACCAGGAACTCTCTCTTCATCCTCCTGCTTCAGCTCCATTCTATTATCCCTGCAGCACTGACCACCCTCGTGTTGGAATTTAACTTGTGGGGTCGTTTGTCTTCTCTGTGCTGTAGGCTCATGGGAACTTTGATCCCCCTTGCTCTGCTCCCCAGGGGTCTCACCCAGCACTCAGCAGTAGAAGGTACTTAATAAACATTTGTTGAACGAGTGAGAGAATGAATGAATGAGCAAGGTGTGAGCTTCTCACATGCACCCATGGGGAGTTGAGTCCACAGCCCATGTGCTGGAAGACTGCTGTGGAGATCCTCCAGCCCAGGGCCATGCACCCCCTACCCTGGCTCCCCACTGACTCTCAGTGCTGCAGGCTGCCCACTGATCCAGCTGCTGCTGCCAGCCAAGGGACTTTCTGTGGACTAGAAAGAAAGCCCCTGGTGTTGGCACAAAAGGGGCAGAAGCATCAGGGGACAGAAGGGAGCCTAGAAATTACCTGGATAGCCTGGGTCATACATGCCAGAGGATGGATATGTCTGGGAGGGCAAGAGGTCAAGAGGATCCTCCGGATTGAGTATGGGCTGGAGTCTCAACGGGTTCCCTGAGTGGCCCTGGAGACACAATATGTTGTGGTCTGTGCTCACCTTATGCCCACCCTATAAATGGCAGATGGCTGCCCTTTTGGGGTATATCTGCTCCATCCCTCCACTGAGTCAGGAGGAAACCTCACAAAGGTTTGTGGCTCTTCTCTGAGGCCCCAGGCTCACAGCATTCAGCAGCTGCCCAGGGCTGCTTGAACACAGAAATAACCCTCCCCATTTATACCTTTTTTTTTGGTCAGTGTTTTCTATATCTAAATTCATTTTTGTGTTTATAGTTTTTATGTCCCTTGAGTTCATGGGAGATAGCATTCAAGTTGTTTGAGGGAAAACAAAATAAGCTTCTAATTAACACACTGATGTCTTCTATTTGAAGCAGAGGAGGGTAAAACCAGCATGCTATTTCCTCTGTTCTGCTTCGTTAGCCAAACTAGTTGCATGGAGACAAACACCTGTGCGTGGTTTTAACCAGCAGTAACCCACACTCGAAATGCAGAAGAGATTAACAAGCCCATTCACACTGAGAGGAGAATTTAAAGAAATTCCCTAATATCACTGAGAACAGAGAAATGCAGGAGTGGGGGCCGTGCGTGCAAACCCTGGGATGTGACAAGAGACACTGCCCTCGGGGCTGGAGAGATGACTCAGAGGTTAAGAGCACTGACTTTCCCTCCAGAGGTCCTGAGTTCAATTCCCAGCAACCAATGGTGGCTCACAACCATCTGTAATGAGATCTGGTGCCCTCTTCTGTCGTGTAGGCACACATGCAGCCAGAACACTGTATATATAATAAATAAATAAATCTTTAAAAAAAAAAGAGATACTGTCCTCAATGCCACTGACCACTCTGCCCAGTGGCTCCAGTTGCAAGTCTATAACCCACCTGGCAGGTTTTCATAATTGCACATCGATAGTGACATGCTTCAGTCACTTTAAAATGTAAATTATTATAATACAACAAAGAATATTTTCTTTGCATGTTAGAGAACTCCTAATATCCACACCCAGCGATGACTACAGTACAGCCAATGAGGAATAAACAAGAATTAAAATGCGACTTCCTATTTTCTTTAAATGATTCCATGTGCTTAATTTCTCACTTCCAAGGAAGTTTCTTTCGTGAGTTACATCTGAATGTTTATTTCCTGTCATCCACTTGTCACTTTTGAATATCACGCGACGTCCTTACAGTCCCATTGATTACATAATATGTGCTGGCATTTAGGGTTGACATTTTTTTTTGTTTTTTATTTGAGACAGGGTTTCTCTGCATAGCCCTGGCTGTCCTGGAACTCACTCTGTAGACCAGGCTGGCCTCAAACTCAGAGATCTGTCTGCCTCTGCCTCCTGAGTGCTAGAATTTAAAGCATGCGCCTCCAGGCTCACCTGGAGCGACAATTTCAAACTATGCTTTGTGCTGCAACACACTCAGCAGCTGATTCCGGGTTCCATTTTCCTTCTAGAAAAGGCAATGCTATCTTAGAGACTCCGATAATTAATTTTTTTTCCAGGAAGATCACTTAAGAACCAATATCCTAGCTAGGTGGTGGTGGCACACATTTTTAATTCTAGCATTAGGGAGGCAGAGGCAGGTGGATTTCTGAGTTCAAGGCCAGCTTGGTCTACAGAACAAGTTCCAGGACAGCTAGGGCTACACAGAAACCCCATCTGGAAAAACAAACAAAACCCAAAGAATCAATATCTGAGATTTCTAAAATGTTACAAAGCAATGCTGTTGTCTGTGACATTTCCAAAGGCAATTGCTTCTATTCCTAATTGGCTTTTTTAGGGGTAATTTTTCAAGTCGACTGAGCCTCTGTGAGCAGCCACCTTCTACGTAATGACACTGCAGTTTGGTTTTTGTCCGATGCTCTAGGCCCTCCACACAACCCAAGCCAATGTCCATGATAATGGTCAGGGGCAGTGACTGCTTCAGTTTGCATCTGTCACCAGAACCTGTGACAGTCAGCCTTGAAGCCACTTCTCCTGGACTTGGCAGCAGCATCTGAGCCCACACGGAAGCAACAGTGCTACCCTGTTGGGGCCACCATCCCAGATGCACCAGGGCCTGCTTTATTAACCGTTGTGTTCAGCCATTCCACGAAGGATCTGAAGTTGCACGACCATGGAAGTTTCTTGTGTTTTTGTTTGGTTTGGTTTTGATTTTTCGTGTCAGGGTTTCTCAGTGTAGCCTTGATTGTCCTGGAACTCGCTCTGTAGACCAGGCTGGCTTCGAACTCACAGACATCCAACTGCCTCTGCCTCCCAAGCGCTGGGATTAAAGGCGTGCACCACCACTGCCCGGCTGGGAGTTTCCTTAAGACCACTGCTGCCTTAAATTTTCTCCAAACATCATTTGATGACATTTGAGTGTCCCTGAGTCTGTGGCACCGCAGCTGGCCCTCACTCTCTGCAGCACATCATTCTCAGGTGGTTTGGTGAGCCTCTCTCTCTCTCTCTTGTGTGTGTGTGTGTGTGTATGTGTGTGTGTGAGAGAGAGAGAGAGAGAGAAAGCAGGAACATGGGTGCCATGGCGTGTGGCAGTCAGAAGATAACTTTGGGTGTCTGTCACTTGTCCATCTTTTTTGAGGCAGGGTCTTAGTTCTCACCGCTGTGTACATCAGACCAGCTTCCAGATTTCTCCTGCCTCTACCTCCTATCTTACATATGTGAGCTTTTATTTGGGTGCTGGGGACTCGAACCCAGGTCTTCTTGCTTGCACAGCAAGCACTTACTCACTAGCCACCCCTCTATCTGCACCCCACCCCACTTCATACTTATGGGTATCCTCCTGCCTCTACCTCCTGAGTATTCTAGCAGAAGTTTACTGGAACTATAGTTGTGCGCACTATGTCTGACTTCAAGGTTTTTGTTTGTTTGTTTGTTTGTTTTAAAGAATATTTTCTTTCTCACTATTGTTTTTGTTTTCTTCCAGACAGGGTTTCTCTGTGTAGCCCTGGCTGTCTTGGAACTTACTCTGTAGACCAGGCTGGCCTCAAACTCAGAGATCCACCTGCCTCTGCCTCCCGAGTGCTGGGATTAAAGCCACCCCCTGACTTGAAGGATATTTTCTAATTATAGAGATGAATGAGTTCTCTTTTTCTAGGAATGACAACACGTTTTCCTTTGAAACTGTTTATTGATAAATATTACCAAAGGGTGCAGCCACCAAAACATTAAGTAAAGGAGAAGCAGGACACAGAAGGTCACAGGTACTCATTTACATTTTCTCTCTGCCCCTCCTCCCTCCCCCTTTCTCTCCCTCCCTCTCTCTCTTCCTCCCTCCCTCCCTCCCTCCCTCTCTTTTCTTTCTTCCTTCCAAGGTCTCCTGTATGCCCAGCACATGGCCAAGGCTGGCCTTAAACTCCCATCCCTCGGCCTCTCCTCCCAAGGGCTGGGATGATAGGCATAGGCCATACCAGCTTAAGTGACTTTGATCCCTGGAGGTTTCCATCCACAGAGAGACCAGACGTGGCTGGTTGCCTAAGGCTGGGGGTGGGAGCAGCTGCTTGGTGTGAGTCCTTCTGGGGCAGTGTCCTGGGGTGGGGGGAATGGATAAAGAGGTTTTGTAACTAGTTGGACATGGTGTTTGCACAAAGACACCCCCACCCCCTGCCAGCCCCTGGCTCATGGAAACATGGTTACACAGTGCAATGCGGAGTTCACCTCAGTAAATTACGCCTTAAAAACAACCAAACAAAACAGTTTCCTTAAGAAGAAGCATGATTGGCTTTTCCAGGCGACTTTGAAGTGAGGTCTGAGAAACTCCGTTAGGCGCCCTGTGCCAGACAGCCTCGTGTCCCGGGGAGCCCTCCCTCCTAACCAGGCAGCGGCCTGTGAATCGAGCCAAGGACCCGAGGGGAAGACCCTCTTCTTCAGCGTGTGTCTTAACCTCTCTAAGGAGGCCTCCCTCACTTTCTACATTTGGAAGACGTGGGCTGCACCTATGCCGCCCCCTAAACAACTGAAGGTTTTTTTTTTTCCTTTGGTTTTGGTTTCCAAACAAAGCGTCTCCACATAGCTCAGGCTGGCCAGGCTATCATCCTGCCTCAGCCTTGCAAGCTCTGGGATTCCAGGCCTGCAGCCCCACACCTGTCTCTCCTGAGGCTTGTGCCTCACAGGCTGAACCCTCCCGTAGGAAGCAACCGGCCACCCTGGCTGTGTCATGAGTAATGAATCTGCTTCCTATTCTCATTCCATTTTCTGGACAACACTCTGGAGCGCTTGGCCTCCGTCGTCTCAGAGCTGTATCCCAGGAGTGGGCATGGACTGGCTTTCAGAGTAACTCCCAGCATCCACCTCTTCTCTCTATGCCTGGGCACATCCTGCATGGCTCACCTCCTCCCTGTTCTTCTGACTTCTGTCCATCTCCCATGCTCCACATCTATGCCCCGGAGAGTCCAGTGAGGGATCCTATAGAGCCCCAGGAAATCCCTGCCCCTCTTCTGCCCAGAACCTTCCCAGGGCCCCATCTCTTCCACAGTGATAGCTAAAGCTCCTCCCACCCCTGTGAAAGGCCCCATGTAATTGTCCCCTCCTCCCAGGGTTCCATCCCTCTCCTCCTCCCCCCACAGGACAGTTTCTTGCTGTGGCTCACGGACATCAGGCCTCTACCTCAGGACCCTTGCACTTGCTGTTCTCGCTCCCTGCGCCACCCTCTGCCACCTTCTCCTCTTCCCAGGACTCTGTGCAAATGTCACTTGCTCCAGCTTTCTCTGGTCTCCCAGAAGCTGCGGGCCTCCGGAAGTTTCTTCCTTCAGGAACTTCTTGGCTGGGGTCCTGGGCCCAGCCCCGTGACTCAGAATCTAGACATGCTTCCAGGCTTCCTCTAGGCTTGAGCCGTCAGCCGTGGGGGCAGGTGGTGCCCGGCAGTACCTGGCAGAGAGGCCCTGGCCTGAGCACTGCTGTGGGAGGCAGCCATGCCCATTCTCCCAGGCTTCCGGGGTACAGGTGGGAAGGCACCGCGTCCCCTCCACCCCAGGCTCACCTGACTTCTCTAACTCAACTTCTCACCTCTGGCTGCCCTGCCCTGAATACGAAGCTGTGGCTCACGTCATGGCTGGCATCCTCTGCTGCCAGCCAATAAGCCTCCCCCAACCAGAGAAGCCCAGCCCTCTGCCCCCAGGGAGTTTCACCAGCCCCAGAAGCTGTGCCTCCCTTGGCCTCCAGAGGAACACTGTTGGACCCAACTGATAGCCAACTCCAGCCAGAAGGGGGACAAGGGCAATGAGGGAGGTAACAATATACCAGGGCCAGGGCAGGCGTCTGTGCTGAGATAATGCCTGGCCAGCAGCCAGAAGGAGGATCCGAATGCAGCGCCTGAGAACAGGGTGGGGCTTCCAAGGCTGGGAGCATGGAGTGAGCAGTGGTGTGGGTGGGTCACGTGTTCTGCCCCAGCTCTCCCAGCACCTCTGTTGGATCTTAGGTTCCTGGGCAGGAACCTGCCCCCATCTCCAGGAAAAGCCTCCCTAAGGGAGGCCCTGCCAAGTAGGGGAATCTTCTGTGGAGCAGGGGCCCCTGGTGGAGCCTTAATCAGGGGGGCCTCCAGCTCCTAGCTCAGGAAGAGTGGTTGACATCTTTTGTACCAAGGAGATGAAGACTTGGAGAGTCATAGGCCTTGTTTCAGGCCACGGACTGAAGTCACATGCTACACTGTTGTGGTCCTGTGGACCAGAGGTCTCCCTGCTATATAGCAAGTCAGCACCACAGAGAACGGAGCTGACACCAGCAGGGTCTGGAGCCTTGCTCCTGTCCCCTCCCCAAGCCATGTACTAACCTCTCCCTCTCCATCACCCACCTCCCCCTGCCCCGCCACCCTCCTGTCAACCCGTTTTTCCATTTCCCCTCTGCCTACCCACAAGTCAGATCTTACCATCACTGTCCTTCTGTCTGTCCACCCATCCATCTTTTCTTCTACAGCTTTTATCTGCTGTCCTGGTTAGACTTGACCCAACCCAGAGTCACCTGAGAAGGAAGCCTCACTTGAGGGATGGCCCAGCTCAGAGTGGCCTGTGGGTGTGCTTGTGAGGGATTGACCTGATCTTTAACTGATACAGAAGAGCGCAGCTCACTGTGGGCAGCACCCCTGCTAGGCAAGTGGGTCTGTGTGAGATGAGAGAGCTGGCTGAACCTGGGCGTGAGTCTGTGAGTGAGCCAGCGAGCTGCGTTCCTCTGTGGTATCTGCCTCAAGCTCCTGCCCTGACTTCCCTCAGTTGCTCCCATAAGCTGCTTTTGGTCCTGCTGTTTAGCACAGTGACAGAAAGGGAGTCAAGACATGTGCCATCCTGTCTAACTTGCCCGCCTGATATCTACCTGCCTGTCAATTCAAACGCTGTAGTTCTGCTCACCCACCATTTTTCCTTTCAGCCTCCACCCATCCTTCCATCCACCCACCGTCTACTCACCAACCTACCATCCACGCATCTCTGTAGTCATCCATCTTCCACCCACCCCTCCATCTCTAAACACACCCACCCATCCGTCAATCCTTCTATCCATCCACCCAGGCGCTGATCCACACATCCATCTGCCCATTGGCCCATCCCTCCTTTCGACCTTCCATCCATCCATACTTCCCTCCCTCAGGTGAACACCCCTACCCACACTTACGCTCCTACCTGCTCAGTGTCTCTCTGAGCTGCTGCTGCAGTGGGAGCCAGAAGAAATGCACCCAATTAGGCCTCTAGCTATTTGTTGTTCCAAGAAGGCTAATTGTGAGGTTTGTAAACAGCCCTTTGATGGTGGAGAGCTACTTAAGAGGACAGTTAAATAAACTGTCCCAGTACACAGTCTGGTTACTCAGCAGGGGCCTGGGGGGCCTTGAGGAGGGCAGTGGGGACACAGTCAGAAGGGAAGTCAGCATAAAGGATGGTGACAGTTACTACACCCCACCCCCAGGGCCTGGTGCCTGTGGGTCAGACACCAGGCTGAGCCATACCGCAGAGCTTGGAAACACTACCCTACGTGTGCTCTGGTGCAGGGGACTAAGGCGCCAAAGAAGGCAGCAGACACTCAGGACTATATGCCTGTGAAATAGTCCAGACACCACACCAAGCTAATCCTGTCTGTGCAAGAACAGCTATGACAGAAATAATTGTGCATACTCACAGTGTACCAGCTACTGCTACGCACGCCTCTGCATGGTGGGGTTGGCCCCGTCACCATCCGCACTCCATATGCGAGGACATCTAGAACTGAACAACCATTTGACCAGACTCTACTGAGTAGATTTTCACAAAATTAAATGTCTGGACACAAGTCTTTTTTTTTTTTTTTTTTTTGGTTTTTTGAGACAGGGTTTCTCTGTAGCTTTGGAGCCTGTCCTGGAACTAGCTCTTGTAGACCAGGCTGCCTCAAACTAACAAAGATCCGCCTGCCTCTGCCTCCCAAGTGCTGGGATTAAAGGCGTGCACCACCACCGCCCAGCATGGACACAAGTCTTGCTGTCAATACACTGCTCAGTTTCTGTGCGTTTAGCCTACAAAGGCTCGCTCATACGTGGTTGGCTAAGCATTAGAGAAAAATAATTTTTCTCCATATTTGAATATTTTAAAAAAATCCTTTAGCTGGGCAGTGATGGTGCACACCTTTAATCCCAGCACTCAGGAGGCAGAGGCAGGTGGATCTCTGTGAGTTCGAGGCCAGCCTGGTCTACAGAGAGAGTTTCCGTTCAGGCTACAAAGCTACAAAGAAACCCTGTCTCAAAAAAAAATCCTTTAAACTATAAGTTGATTATTGGTTTCTTCTGACTTTGTGCAGAGATCACAAAGCTTTTCCCCTGAAGAAGGGACTCTGCCGTGGCTCAGAGACCAGCAGCACTGTCCCCAGACAGTTTATGTTGTGACAATAAAACTTTATTTATGATAGGTGGCTGCTGCTGGGGCTTAGGCTGGAGTCTGCTGACTGCTGACTTAGGCAGTGCACAGCGAACTGTGACAGAAGCAGTGAGGCTGGAGAGAGTGTCACGGCAAATGGGAACTTGAGTGTGGCCTGGGGACTCAGCTCTGCAACACTAACACTATTTACTGAGCTGTGTTCCCTGCTCCTTGGGGTGATCATGAAGCCTTTTGCGTATAATTTTTTAAAAAATACATTTTCTTATTTATTTATGTGGGTGTGCATGGGTGTGTGTGCACGTGCATCTTCTCAGGTCACAACTTTCAGGAGCTGTTTCTCTCCTTCCAATGGATCCTGGGGATTGAATTCAGATCCTCAGGTTTGCAAGGTGCTCCTTGACCTGCTAAGCTGTGTTGCTGACCCACAGGAAGCATTTCCAAAGAAAGAGCCACTTGGGTCATTTGCTTTCTGAGCCTTCCAGACAGCACACACCAGTTGGCAGGTTCTGAAGGAATTTGTGAATTCCCTAAATTAATGTGATGGTGTGATGTGTTTATGTATCCCTCTGGGTGAGAGTGTGTGCACACGAGTGCAGGTGCACTTGGAGGCCAGAAGAGGGCGTTGGTTCCCCTGGAGCTGGAGTTCCAGTCAGTCCTGGAAACTGAGTTCAGGTCCTCTGAAAAGGCAGTGTGTACTCTTACTGCTGAGCCATCTCTGCAGCCTCAGAAAAATAGAAACAAAAGACTTTTAAAAATACAAAAACATGTATAAATAGAGTTTTAGGTGAAAGAATGTTTAAAAGAAAAACAAAGGAGTGGAAATCTGCTGAGTGGCTATTGTGTGCCCACACAGGAATGGGGGAGGAGAGACGAAGCAGCCTCCAGCCTCCTGGGGATGAGATCATGGGGCAGACCCGCAACAGAGACAGGCTGACCTTCACAGGAGACATGGAGGAACATGTAGACCCAGGAGACGAACTGGGACATAGGTACTGCTGTACTGGGTGGCCAGAAAAGCCTCTCTAAGGTGACATTTGAGCTGAACCCCAAAGGAGGGGAAGGCTCAGGAAAGAACACCCCAGGGACCAGTTCAGCAAATGCAAAGGCCCTGAGGCCCCAATGCTGCACGCACACATAGTGCACACAGTGTTCCATGGAGGATGCTGGGATGGCCTGAGTTCTCCTGGAACTCAGGTGACCCTGGGAGGCCCCCAGAATGGTGGGGCCAAGTCCAGAAGGGAAGCAAACTGCATGTGTGACCAGCAGGGAACGGAACTCAGAATGGGTCAGCAATGGAGGGCTGATCCAGCATTTAGGAACTTCAGGGGAAGTCGGTGGCCCCAGCTGTGATCAGGCACAGATGTGTCCCATCTGTAAGGAACAGGAGTAGGGGATTGGGTGGGGTGCTTGGCAGTCACTACAAGGCCTGCAAACTTCTACACTCTGTCTTCAGAGCCCAGCATACAAGTCACCCTTACAGGAAAGTCTTTGAGACAGTTCTGAGCTAGCCAGTCAGCTCCTACCACCTGCTCCCCACAGGAACTTCTAATGTTTGCTCCTGTCTCCACGGACAGCAGTTCTGTTTATGCCCCTGGAGTGGACACGTCAGCGCAGGGGTGACATTCCAGGTCAAGGACAGAAGACATAAGGGCTGATGCTGTCCCTGAACTCTGCTTATGAAGTCCGTGTCCCCAGGGCCTGGCCTCTAGGACATGTCCAGGCAGAGGGACCAAGGGACATTTCTACCTACTGCCATCACTCCTTTACGCTGAGGTTCCCCAGGGACGCTTGGGTCAAGCCTGTCCTTAAGAAGCGAAGAGAGTGGAGAGTGGTTAAAAGGTGCCGAGGCCAAGAAGCCCTGCCCCAGAAAGAAGGACTCCAGTTAAGCTTTCCTAATATCGCGAAGTCAGTGAAAGTGGAGCCAGCCGCAATGCATGCTGGGAAGAGTTGATCACCACATCCACCAAGGAAGAGATACAGGAGTCCTGCAGTCTGTGGGATGAGAGGGCAAAAGAAACGGGGACACACAGGTTAGGATGACTGTCAGAGCAAGGGAACAGACACGACAGGCACCAGGGCTAGAGCTTCAAACAGGAGAGAGACGAAACGGGAGCGGAGGGAGGCTTGTCAAAGTGTGGCCCAAGGACCTCCCGGTCACGTGAGGCCTCATGCTCACTTACTGCCTACCACAAGCTCCAGGAACTTTTGAGAAGCCAAGCCCAGACCACCCCAAGGTCACTGCAGCAACCGGCTGGGGCCTAGGTTGGGTGCCTTTACTCTGTGACAATGCTACCACATCAAATTCCCCAGTGAGGGCCTGGGGAAACTGAGGCACTGTGCTGAAGGCCGTGCCTGAGGCTTCCTGACTCTATGGGGTAGAGCAGGCTTGTGCGTGGATGCACAGGTCTGGCCAAGGAACCCTTGGCTGCTTTCCACCCCTTCCCAGAGGCTCCCTCTGATGCCCTTTGACCCACTCAGCTTGTTACCCTGAGCTGTTGCTTCCCATAAATCCCTTCAGGTCTTTTTTTTTTTTTTTTTTTCAAAACCTCAACTCACAGACAGATTCCACATCATAAGACAGAGTGGCTTTTGGAGGCAACGGAGTGCTCTGTACCAAAGGTCACGACTGTCTCAGGTGCGTTTATTGGCACTTAGTTTAAATTGCCCCTCACGTCCCACGAAGGTGGAAGTCTTGAAATTACTTCTCTCTAAATCTGGCGCCGCCCAGGCCCGGAAGCTCTGAGTCGCCTCACACAGAATTATTAATTATGATTTCTTCTGTAATTGTCCACCTGGAGTCCGAGCCGGCAAGTTCTGACGTGCCTGACCTTAAAGACGAGAACTCAGAGGCTCCTGGAAATCGTTTGCCTTAGCCAGGGGAACTGCTGAGCGACCATGGGCAAGCCCATTTCCTCTCTGGGCTGCTTTTCCTGGTTGCAGGAAGATGCATGGCCCCCACATCCCTATTTCCCAAACCACGAGGTAATGTGGAAGTGAAAGGTTTTGAGTTTTCTAGGAGGAACGTTTTCTTGATTCTTTCTTTTTCCCCCCAAGACAGGGTCTCACTATGTAGCTATGGTTGTCCTGGAATTCACAGAGCTCTGCCTGCCTCTGCCTCCCTAGTGCTGGGGTTAAAGGCGTGTGCCACCACCACCCGGCGAACAGGGACATTTTCTAAGTTGTATTTTTTATTTCAAACTTGAAAGCAGGGGTCTGTGGTAGCATTTACAAGTTTAGATTTAGATGGTCCTGGGGGAGGAAGAGAGATGGGCACGCAGCCATTTTCCATAGGTCACCCTAAGGTCACCTGGAGTCAATGTCCATTCCATAGCCAACATGGGCACAATGAAGGGGTAGGCACCACAGAGGGCCCAGGGAGAACCAAGAGTGCTATTTCCTTGTAGTTCTTTGGCCAGAGATGGTCACATAGGTCCCAGGTGCAGAGAGAGTTGGGAAATGTAGTCCCTGACTGGGCAGCTAATTAACCTATAGTTAATTACCCCCCCTTTCTCTCTTAGACAGTGTCTCTCTATGTGTCCCTGGCTGACCTGGAACTCATAGAGGTCCACCTGCCTCTGCCTCCTGGGTGCTGGGGTTAAAGTCGTGCGCCACCACTCCCTGATCGCTCTTTTTCTTTAACTGCATTTTATTTGTGTGTGTGTGTGTGTGTGTGTGTGTGTGTGTGTGTGTGTGTAAGAGAGAGAGAGAGAGAGAGAGAGAGAGAGAGAGAGAGAGAGAGAGAGAGAGAGAGAGAGGAGGAAAGGAGGGAGAGAGAGAGGCAAGGTGGCAAGTGTCTTATCTGCGGGGCCATCTTGACAGCCTCAGTGTTCTCTTTTTAAATGAATTACGAATTATGTTTATCGATGAACCCAAACAGCGTGTGATTTCAACCAGGGACAAGGTTCATGTCAGGTCTGCCATGTGCCGGGGTGTGTGTGTGTGTGTGTGTGTGTGTGTGTGTGTGTGTTATGAGCGGGAGATGGGCAGACAGAAAAGAGCACAGACACAGAGATGAGCAGACCTGAGCAGGTGAGTCCTATGGCTGAGACTAAAAAGCCTGTCCGTGGAAGAAGGGACAGTGCCTGGAGCCATCGAGCATCCCTGTGCAAGCAGAATAGTGTGTTGACCCAAACCTCACTCGAAATGAATGAAACTTCGAGAGGCTAGGAAGGTGGTTCAGTGGGTAGAGTGTACACTGTGTAAATACAGTCACCTGAATTCAGATCTGTAGTACCTGTATAGCTAACAAGGTGTGGTGGCGTTCCCCAGGAGCCCCAGTGCCTGAGGGGAGGGGCAGAGATGGGAGAATCCCATAGGCTCCCTGGCTAGATAATCTAACTGAATCAGATCGCTTCAGGCCGTTGAGAGACCTGACTCAAAAGGTAAGGTGGTGAACGACTGAGGAAGACAGGTAAGTTTGGTCTCTCAAACACACACACGCCACACACACGCGGGAAAGACTCACTGACTCAAAGCATAGATAGAAAAAAAATGTAGGAGCAAATCAACTTCAGGAAGGCTGAGCAAGAAGTTGCGAGATGTGTGTCAAAGAATGGTAGAGAATGGGGGCGATTGTGGCACTGTGGGTTGGAGACAAGCGGGTCCCTAAAGCTTGCTGATCAGCTGGCCTGGCTGAAACCATGAGCTTCTGTGCAGTGAGAGACCTTGCCTCAAAACACACAAGGTGGAGGATGATGGAGACAGACAAATGACGTCCTCCACTATATCTGCATGTGGCACTCTCAGTGCAGATGCAACACCACACACACACACACACACACACACACACACACGAAGGCAAAACTGATAAATGGCTTTGTCAAGATTCAAAGATTCTGTCCTTTAAAAGTTGGGTGCTGCAGTGTACTCCTTTAATCCTGGCACTCAGGAGGTAGAGGCAGGCAGATCTCTGAGTTCAAGGACAACCTGGTCTACATGGAGTGTTCCAGGACAGCCAGGGCTTTCCAGAGAAACCTTGTCACAAGAAAATAATAAAAAAAAAAAGGCTTCCTACAAAGATGAAGAATCAGGTCAGAGGCTGGGTGTGGGGCTCTATGGTAGAGTACCAGCTTTACATGAAAACTCGCCAGTTTAAAAAAAAGTCAATGGGTGTTCTGTAGTGCAGGCAGAAGGAAAAGTTCAGTGAGCTCAAGGCCAGCCTGGTCTACACAAAACCAAAAAAACAGAAAGTTGAACACGGTGCCACCAGTTTGTAATCTTAGCCCTGGAGAGGCTGAGGCAGGAAGATCATGCATTTAAAGCCAGCCTGGGCTTCACAGAAAGTTCTAGGCCAACTTGGGCTACCCACTGAGACCCTGTTGCAAACAACCAATCAAATAGGAAGCAAACAAGAGGAATAGAAGAAGGGAGGGAATGGTGGGAAAGGGTCTGCCATCCATGCACCAGAGACTGTGAAGTTAAAGTCAGATCGCTGGAGCCATGTATTTGACTGTGTTTCTTTTTGTTTTTTCTTCAAGACAGGATTTCTCTGTAGCTTTGGAGCCTGTCCTGGAAACCACACAATTATAGAAATGGAGTGCAGATCCTGGAACTCTCTCTGTAGACCAGGCTGGCCTTGAGCTCACAGAGATCCACCTGCCTCTGCCTCCCGAGTGCTGGGATTACAGGTGTGCACCACCACTGCCTGGCTTGACTATGTTTTTTTAAAAGACAAGAGACCCAAACTCAGGGAAGGACTAGTTAGCGACTTGAGACTCCCGCCTGGCCCTGGAGTGGCAGTAACATGGCTACATGTTCTGGAACAAGATGGTGGTCTAAGAGTGGCCTAGGAGCACAGCAACGGTGCCCTGGACATAGATGGGACTCGTGTTCCTCCAAACCTACACTGTGGTCAGCAAAGCCCAGATAGCCCCTTGTCCTGCGGGCACAAGTGACATGAGGGTGAGCCCACTGACAGTACCACTCAGGGTGCGAGGAAAACGGCATCGGAGTTCACAGCGAACACCAACCCTCAGGATTATGCTGAGCCAAACTAGCCGAAACCATACGCTGTGTGGTGCCATTTATAGAACATTCTAGAAACCACACAATTATAGAAATGGAGTGCAGATTAGTGGTTGCCAGGGTCAGGGTCAGGGTTGGGGTGGGAAGTGGGTTTGGTTAGGAATGGAATGTTTGGGTCTCCATGGTGTTACTGTGGGGGTCCCTGTTGGGATAGTGTACTGTGGGTTTGTTGGATGTCATCACTGGGGGAGGCCAGGGAAAGGGCACTGGAGGCTGTAATAATCTTGGAAGGGGTATTTCATTAAGGACTCTCTCTGCCCAGGACATGCTGAGAATCGCTGTAACATTGGGGCACAGAGGCATCTCAGAAACCATTGTATCCTGTCTGTCTCCTCCCCAGGCCTCCATTTCCCCATTTGTGGTGAGGTGACTATTGAAACACACTATTGAGAACTATTGAGACCACGGCACTCACCGCCTGCAGCTGCTCAGGGAATGTACCTGATCCTTCTGGGCTGTAGATCAGCCTGCGACTATGGAGGCCTGACCTCAGGGTGTCCTTGGAGAGAGTCTGACGGATTAAGTTCTAGGTGCTCCTTGGAATCTTCCTCCAGGGCAAGGCTACTGAGTGGGTCCACTTCATGGCCTCTGCCTGCCCTCGGACTCAGGTGTGAACTACTGCAGGAGACTTTTCAGGGTCCTGAGCTGCTAGGGAGACCTCATCTGTGATTTGTCCCCTCTGCAGCCAAGGAAGAGAGTGAGTCCCGGAGGTCCCCATTCCTACAACTCTCATTAACAATGGGTCCACTCCCTGCTGTGGCCTTGTCTGCTTCTCAGAGCTGTGCCCTGGTCCTTGGATTCAAATAGCCTCACAGGGTTGGGGAGACAGCTCAGTGGGTAAAGTGCTCAGTGAGCAAGCACTAGAGCTGGAGTTCAGATCTCCAGAACCCACACTGAGCAAGCAAGGTGGCTGCCTTTAATCCTAGCAATGGGGAGGTGGAGACAAAAGACCCTCTGTTCCCCACTGGCAGGCTGGCTGGCTAGACAGCCTAATCTCTGAGCTCTGGGCTCCAAAAAAAACCTTGACTCAATAAACAAAGTAGAGATGGCTGAGGAAGAAACCTGGGCTTCTAACTTTGGGCTTCCACATGTACATGCACAAACACTCCCTCCATTACATGCACCTTTCAAACATGCAGACACACACATTAACAGACATGCATATGGCACATGCATGCAAAAATATAAATAAAGAAATAAACTTGCTGGGTGGTGGTGGCGCACACCTTTAATCCCAGCACTCGGGAGGCAAAGGCAGGTGGATCTCTGTGAGTTCAAGGCCAGCCTGGTCTATAGAGCAAGTTTCAGGACAGCCAGGGCTACACAGCGAAACCCTGTTTTGAAAAACCAAAATAAACAGTCAAATAAATAAATAATAAAATAAAATAAACACAACTTCCCCCTCACTGTGAATGACATCCACAACCCCAGCCCCTCCTCTGTCCTCCAAGTTCCACCTGGAGGTACCACCCCCCTCTCCCCATTATGGAGATAATAAAACAGGCTAAGCAGGGGAGCTGATGGGGAGGGAGGCCCCCAGATCTCCAGGAAGCTGCTGGGGGATGATTGTCTCTTCTCTAGCTGTGGCTCCATCACTAAGACACCAATATCTCAGGGCTGTGTGTGTGTGTGTGTGTGTGTGTGTGTGTGTGTGAGAGAGAGAGAGAGAGAGAGAGAGAGAGAGAGAGAGAGAGAGAGTTAAATGCTGAGTCAGCAACTGCTGAGGCATCAGGTTCAGGCTCAGGTGGATTAAGGGCACCTGGGCCTCAGTGTCCGGCGTCTGGATCCACCAGCTGACCAGAGCAGTCCCAGGTGGCTGGGGGTGCCGTTGAGAGAGATGGAGATGGGGTCGCTCCCCTCCCCTGGCCTGAGACAGCAGTTGGGAGAGGCTGGAGGTGGTGGTGACAGTGGGAGCGGCTTCCTTTTCCGGTGATGGTATTTACTGAAAAGCAGCTCTGCTTTTAGCGCAGCAGAAGTTCATGGCCCCGACCAGGCGCCTAAGCCAGCTTCTTCCCCAACCACACTGAGGAGAGCCTCATGGCCAGTTTCTATTTGGTGTTGAAGGAAAACCAAATACCACAGTCCCTGCAAAGGACAGGGGAAGGAGCCGAGGCCCAGGTGTCACCAACCACAGTCCCAGCCTCAGTGGAGGAGGGTGCTCCGTGTTCTCAGTTACTGGAAAGACGGTGGCTGGTTCAGAGTGAAACCTCCCTGACAATTCCTCTTTCTTTTACAAGAAATAGAAAGTGATGGCCTTGCCAGCTAGGGGACTGGAGCCCAGGCCCAGGTCCCCCTGTCCCTGCTGCCTCCCCACTATTAGCCCCCCTAAGCAAGCAGCTGCCTCTGTCCCATCCTTGAGAATCCACAGTGCATAGGGATTTGGCTGAGGTGTGGCACAGAGTCTATGGGGTGGGGCAGGTGGCCAGCAGGGCCAGGAGACTCCAGAGAACATCTCTGAAGGCCTCCCCAGTGCCCAGCCTGGCCTCCTGACCTATGCCTGCCCTGTAGGTACCGTTGAATTTGCCTTTGGGGAGTCCCAGAGTTCAATCCCACCTCAGCCATGTTATGTCTGTGTGTCCTTGGGTGACTGGCTTTACCTCCCTAAGATGCTCGCTCCTATGATGAGGCAGTGATGGAAGAAGCCAGGTTGTGTCCTTCCCCTGCTCAAGATACTTCCATGGTTCCCACCTTCTCGCCACCTGCCAGCCCTTCCCAGGAGTTCTGGTTTCCCTCCCTTCTCCATCTCTGCTATTGGGTCTCTCCTTCCTGAACTGTGTTCCTCCCGTGGGTCAAGGTCACCCCTGCTTCAGGGCCTTGCATCAGCAACCCTTCAGGTCGCCCCCTTCCTGAAGATACCCACCGGTCAGACTGCTGCTGTCTTTCCTAGCTGGCTTCCTACAGCCTCGATCTGGCTCCCCCAAGTCTGTGTGATCCGCGGCTGGTGGCCCCACTTGGCATTACACTTTGGGGGGAGATTATTTCACACACTTTCCCTTGAGAGCTCTGAAGGGCAGAAGCCAGGGTTGTGGTTGGGCGCAGGCTCGCCAGGGTTTACTGAATGAATGGACATGGCTTGTGCGATGAGGAAGGAGGGAGATGGGCGTCACTCGGCACAGGCGGGAAGCACCCGGGCATTCCCCTGCCTCCTCGCCTTGTCGAAGATGGTGTATGGGCTTAAGTCACTTCAGTAGGTGAGGCTGGCAGGGAGCCAAAACTGCTGGCGCATGGTGGCAAAGGCTCTAGTGTGAACCAGTGAGAGCCCTGGCTGTAAGATGAAGGTGATGATGGTATGTGCAGTACCTGGAGTCCGGCTGAGAGGTGAGGACAAGGGTCCTCCCTCCTGCTCCATTGCCCACAGCCCTGCTGTCACTTGTCCTGTGGAGAATAAGGACGGTCTAAAGAGACTAACGTCCTTGCACTATCAGACAATTGACACTATGGACCCCAGGAAACTCGAACCCCCCAACCCCTGCTGAGAGAGGGGCAAAGCTTGTTCCCCAGGAAGAGGTTTCCTCTCAGATCACCTTGTTGGGGAGGCTGGAGCCAGACAATGATGGGTCAGTGAGGGACAGGGCCACACCATGGCAGGACAGCCCAGCTGTGCAGGCCTCTTGCCCTCCTCTGCTGAAACCTCACTCACCTGAAAACAGGACCCTGAAAACAGGCTGGGGGCTGGGCAATCACTGCGTCTCCTTATCTGTTCTTTCCTCACATGGCCACATTGAATAAATCTCCTTTCTGTGCCTCCTACGATGACTGTGTCTTCATCTGGCACATGGGGACAGGCAACTGAGCCCAGCTGAGCAGGGCTGGCAGGGCCCAGGCTCAGGAACACCAAGTCCCAGCATGGAGGAAGGACCCAGCTACCAGAGAGGGGCTTTCTTTCCATGTTGCCTCTGGAAAGTTCTATCTCAGGAAGCGTGGGAGCTGATGGAGCCTCGGAAACCAGGAGCCCTTATGCCCTCACACCACGGCACCCAGCCAGGTCCTGAGGAAGAGGGACTTTCCAGTGTGGGCCTCTTGGCCCCAGCAGGCCTGGCCTTGCCTCAGTTTCCTTGTGTGTTCTTCTCAGAGAAGCGAAGGCATCAGGTGGCATGGTGAGCCTAGCTTCTCCTGGGGTCTCTTCAGGCCCCGGCTGAAGCTCGGGTTCTGGGGTGGGTGGGAGGCTCCCAAGGCTGCTGAGATGAGACAGATGCGAGAGGTGCCAGGAGGAGCCACTTTTGGGGGTATCCTCAGGACAACTAGACAATGCCCATGAGGCTCTGAGGTTCAGTTTGGCCCTGAAACAACTTTTAAAAAAGTGAATGAAGCTGGAATTGGCAGGGGCAGGCTTTTATCCCCAACACTCCAGAGGCAGGGGCAGAGGGAGGCAGAGGCAGAGGCAGGGGCAGGGGCAGAGG